>LGSN01000545.1:0-31387 GCA_001314375.1 Phytophthora podocarpi | reverse complement strand
ATTGTGAGCTCCCAAATTAGTCTATTGGTATACTTAATCCAAGTGTAAGCGAGACTTTAACAATTAATGGAAAACCTGATAGATAATTCACAATTACCAGTATGAAACAAAGCCAACAACAACAATATGAAATATATTTAGAGAGTGCGGTAAAGTGGAAAGCGTGTTTATTTTGTGCTCTCACCAGCATTGACGGCACATGTGGTAGGATGAATGGGTTAAACGAGGGGGTGAGGTTGTCATCGGTCTGGCTCCCATTGAACGCATNTATTACGGTTGTTGGTGGTGTATTTTACGTTAACAAATTTCATTTTACATACAGACTAATTTTGAATATTTCAACTAAGACTAATTATGAATCTGGCTAATTATGAAGCACATGAATTAGTCTGACATAGACTAATTTTGAACTCAGACGAATTACTGCAAGCACTGTAGCCAGTACCGGTACCAACCATTGGCAGTTCCAACTTTTGCACATTCAGTACTAACCTTTGGCAATTCTATTTTTGACGGCTTCCAATTGGCCGTAGACACTCCCCGGAATGGAGGATGGGCCGTGCGACCCTTAGGTAGGCCTCTCAATGTTTATCTCAACCTCACGGTTTAATTCAACGTTAAATTCGCAGTTTGAGGTTTAAACAAACGTTCATTAACCGCAATCCGAGAACTTATATTATTTGTTGAAGACCAGGCGGCACTGCCATTATGGACTCAGGCGCGCCTGGAGTAAGCCCTCTTTGTTACCCAAGCAAGAGGAAAAGTAACTTGACTTGTATTTGCAGGACAAGTAGAGACCAAGAGGATGAAGAACGACTGGCGCCAAACCACCAAGAAGAACACCGTGAGCTTCGAACCCATGACAAACCCGTGGTATCTGCACGTCACGTACCCAAGGACGACAAGTTTTCTCCACGCTACTGACCGCGCGCAATGTGGTGCTTGTGCCCAACCTCTTCAGCAACTTCAAGAAGGGCGAGCTGTATGCCAAGCTCATGCACGAGTTAAACAACTGCAGCATCCACGCGAGCAGCTACTGAAGATGTAGTATAGCAACAACACAATCGACGGCACGCATCTCATGTGGACGACCACTCGAGCTGGAAGGACGAGTGCCTCACGTTCGACCTCATCACAGACCGGCTGAAGACGTTTTTCAACCTCGACGTCAAGACCACTCGCTTCAACTGGTACATGGACACTTCGCAGTGGAAGCCCTTCCACTTCGATGCCACGGCTGTGAAGCCCCACATCACGGCTATCCAGAACTTCACCGTCGGCATCTCCTTCGGTGCGCCCGTGACGCTGCCTTTGAGCATGCGGAGACCAAGACCGAGGTGATCGTGCCACAGCTTGACGGGTGCGTCTACGCCTTCTCCAAGGACACGAACGTGATTGGCGCCATGGCATTCTGCAGGACGTTCCGGTGTGGGAGGAAGACCACATGGCGGACGTTGCGTCTTCTGCTGCGGCAGCGTCGTAGCAAGAATTGTTAGCGAAGCAGTCGTCAACGCAAGGCAAGACAGACAAGCGCTCACAACAACGGCATTGGTAATGTCGTTGTATTTTACTAGCAAACTGAGCGAGACCAATGGTCGAGCTGCTGTTTCGTGATCATGGACTGTTCATTTTGGTCGATGGCGGCGTGGGCTTTACATCCTAGTTGGCAGCGGCATGGGTAGCGTCACCTCTCGGAGAGGCTCTCACTAATGTGGATCACGTTGAAGTTTATATTTTATCGTCATTTTCCGAATGCGCTGATCCAGATTGAAGATCGATGCGCCCTGGCGACCTGGTCTATCGCGGATGGTGATTCACCGTGGAAGTTTTAATGGCTGATTGTTGAGTCCCTTGATGGAGATCGGGGTTTCGTTTTGCCGCGGCGAAGACTGATTCATTGTGGGTTTCGCAGTCTGCCGCATACTCCGCTCACCGTGTTTGCGCTGTCCGTCCGCGAGCCATACTCTCTCCACTATTCACTGCGTTTCATCACTCCCCAACTATGGTCTCAAAGTTGGAAGTGGTTGTGGTGTAATGCTGTTTTCGATTCGATTCGGTGATGGGAACAACTTCGGAATGGAATGGTCGACTCCGATCTCGTACAATCTGTCGTGAACAATGACGAACGCTGCCAGGCCATCAAAGCAGCCGACTGCTCCGTGAAAATATTCCAGATCGACGAGTTCAACCAGTAGGATGACCACTGTACGATCTTGTCATCATCGTGGAGACGGAGATCAAGCATGCTCTGGGAGCGTGATGCCAGGAGGAGGCTACAGTCGTGGTGCGAAGTTCTTTCACTATGGGCAAGAGTGTGTGAGCAAGAATGTGTGGGCTAGATCACGGAGTGTTTTATGACTGTAGTTTTTCTGAAGTACAAGAACGCGGTGTGGGCGCAAGCACTGCCTGAACCACTTGTATTAATTGGTAATGTTACCCGGCCAAGCGTCACGTTCTCAAGAAGTCCTACCATCAGCTCAAGGAAGGGTGCTTCCTGCACTAGAGTGTTCGAATTTACTGTGCCAGGGTCAATCACAGGAGCAACAGCGAGATAGTGGCTTGCTTCATTTGTGCAGCGCTCATGGCCTTTTGAGGTTGTCGTGGCCGGATCCATTTATGGAGTTTATAGTCTGTTGCTATGCAGGTTGAATTGAGACTGACTGCCTGACGAACAACTGCTCGTGCTGCGTGACTGCGACACCTACGTGAAGCTAGCAAGATCGCTATAAAGGACGTTCACAACAAGATATATTCGTGTGCAATCGAAAATAAGCAGTTCATTTTTCTTTAGGACCAACGTAATTCTCTGCAATGAATACCAAGTCACGCACGAGACTAATATCCATCTGACAACGCTTTGCAGTCACCGTGTTACCTGCTGTTGAGAAAGCTCGTTCCGATGGCACCGATGTAGCAACGCATTCCAGCCACTTCCTTGCGAGCAAGGTGAGAGATGGATAGTTATGGCCGTTAACAGATCACCACACAAGCGGGCCTTGCTTGCGGAGAACGGATTTAGCAGCTTCGAGATCAGTCACAAACTCGTTGGAGCAACTGAGCCGCGGGATTTGAAGTGTCGGATCGTCGCTGGCAGGCGAGCTATCATCTTCGTCATCCGAACCCAGCACGTCATCCCACACACTAGTAGTATCATTACTTGGAGATCTATACGAAGGAATGCTTCGGGAACCACGCTCGGGTGTTGATGGCTGTCCTGCAAAGTTGCGAACAGCCACTGCTGCTGCATCAAGCAGACACTGACTAGCCATATCAATCTCGCCTTGTTTAAGCAACTTCATCCTGTGAAATCGAGGATAAAGGAACGAAATCCAAACAAGATCAAAATCCAGTCCTGAAAAACGCTTCGTGAAGAGGTCCAAGATGGCATCGCGTGCTTGATGCATCAGTGACAGTATGTCTGCTTGAAACTCCTGGCGTCCGACTAGTGCAGCCTGTCTGGCAAATATTGTTGAGCCTCATAACACCTTCTTGATTTGACGTAACATGAGGAGTGCCAACGCCAATGTAGGATAATAGCACCCCTCGAGCACCTTCGTCACGGCGGCTATCGGATCCAATAAAGGCACTAAGCACTTGATTGTAAATAATTCATTTGGCTTTGGGTATTTGTCTTGACTTAAGTCCTTGAACTCCTTCTTTCCTTCGGGCGTCTCGAGGTACGTGAAAAAACTAGACCCCTCGCCTACAACCAATGTAACGTTTGCCTTATGTCATGCTAGCGCGCCACCAAGAACTAAGTGAAATGAGTGCGCAATACACGGTATCTTCTTGACACCCAAAATATCACTCGCAAGCACGGCATTCGAAGCGCCATCGCGGACCAGCAACGTGCACATGTCAGGGCTCAGCTCCCACCGCTCCATAATATCTTCTAAGCCATGAGCAATAGCAACACCGGTGTGCATCCCCGAAAAGGCTTCTACCTCCAGTGTTCAACTACACATCGTGAAGTCTTCGTCCACATAATGAAGAGTAAGTGCCATGTAGCTCTGGGCTCTACGACTAGTCCAGGTGTCGGTGGTGATGCAATAGTACTGGCAGCTGGTGTGAACTCGAGCCTTCAATGATGCTCGTAACTCAGCAGCAATACGTGAGATGTCCGCGCGTAGCTGCGTGGCACCAGGAACGTCCAAGATAATGCCACCCAACACCTGTGTGATGAATCTGATGAATTCCAGGAGCCCCGGGTCTTCTACAATTGACAGTGGCCGCATACTCTGGGCAACCCACTTCATAAGTAGTCCATTGACGTAGCTATGTTGAGCCTTAGAAATAGCAGTGATCTTCCGCTTAGCGGCCTCGGGGACCTGGTCGTAAGCATTTTTCAGCTGCCGCTTTGCCGACCTCGCCTTCGCCTCCTGTTGCTCTTGCTTTGCTTTTACAAGACCTCCATGTGATACCTCTCCATGTGCACCTTTACTGCAGTCGTTGACCCATCCGAATAATTGTACAAGGTGCAGTTACCTTGCAATTGCACCTTGTGCAATACGCAAATCCTGCTTCTTTTGAGGTCAGCTCGGCTGTACGTATCTGCGCGAATTGTTCATGGGGGACCAGAACAATAAACTTCCACCGCTCAGGTTTGTGAGGACGCCAGATCCTAAACGTTACGCTTGGTTCTTGAATATGTTCAGGAAGCGGCTCAGCGTGGAAACCGTGACGGGGGTAGTCGTGGAGTGCGAAGCCTAGGTGAACGTCGGACAGGCGGAGTTCGACGCGAAGGACGTGATGCAAATGGAGTCCGGGGCGTTGTCGGTCGCATCGTCTGCCGGGGTGGAGTCACTGTACGCAGCCTTCGTGACGGTGGCGGCTGTAGGCGAGTTGGTGTGGACAAAGGAGTTTGACAGGCGTCACCGCCTGACGTTTCGCTGAGAAGTAGGTGAGCAGCGTCCATGATGGCGTTGCTGGTGGAGGTTTGCAATGCGGTAGAGCTTTGATCCGAGATGGATGGTGCATTCGAAGCACTTAAACCTTGATAGTGTATCAAATTTTCTGAGGCAGAGCATTTGTGGTTGAGAAACGTTTAGCCTCTTCTCAACCCTCAACCTTAACCTTGCGGTTAATTCCGTTTAACTAACGTTGGTCACACTAACGGTGAGACTACTAGTCGCGAGTGCGTGGAGAGCACCTGAAACGGCACCTCAAAGAAGCGAGACGGTGGTCGTAGTATCATCTCCCGGTTTAGGTGATTTTGCTGAGGAGACGGTATTATCGATAGTATCATCTCTCTTTCGTGATGAGAGACGGTAATACCGGTAAAACCATCTCCGTCCAGGCAATCTCGTCCGAGGTGTGGCAATAACTTATTGTAGAGCGCTGGGGTATTGCAAGAAATATTGCTGCCTCGCCTAGCAACGCAGTAAGGCTTTTCCAGTGCCCTCGCCTCCAGAACCCTTCAATACAAGCTTTAGCGCTCCGAGTGAGTGGCGAGTAGACATCCGAAGGATAAGACACTTGCTTGTCATAGAGGAAATCTCGAAGTAATTCATTCAATATTCATACACGTGCCGTGCACGAGGAGGAAAGTCCAAGGCAGAACCCCCCTTTGACTCATTGACCCTGTTAGATGGCGTTTCAAGCTGGCCACCTGAACTCGGCGATGGAAAATAAAGACTGAATGAAATTGATCGTTATATTGCTCAGTCGTTGAGCACCTACTAATGCAAGGCTGCTGCAAGAATTGCAGCCTCAGCAGCCAACCAACCTTAGTCCTACGGTGAGAGCTGCGTCGCAGCTTGAACTACAGCCTCCCATGCCTTCGCCACCGCTCACTCGACCTTCCCTCACTAACGGCCAAGTTGAACCTCAACTTAACTGACCCCATCCACCCGATAGTCAACGAGGCGATCCCGACCTGTCCGTTGGGCAGGTTCAGCTTTGACAAAGTGCTTGAGTTCATCTTTCTCGGATGTTCCTCCAACATCCTCATTTTCAAATGGGTTCCTTCTGCTGATTGCTGGATGGAAGACTCGTGGTCGCGAGAGCATGGGCTCCTACAGACTGTCATCTCGACACCGTCGCCCTGTCAGCGAGAGCGCTTGTTTCATTCTGGTTTATGCTACCTACTCCCATTGAAATGCAGAGAGGGTGTCCAAGAGCGATGGGAAGCAGCGAGATAGCCGAGGCCAAGCATTCTCAAATCCGGTACAGACAATCCTCTCCGCTGTGATATCCCAAATATTGATACCCTCTGGTAAACGCGAGGTGAGGCTTCTCCCGATGACCCATGGCCAGGGATTGATAGTTAGAGGAATATAGTACTATATCGCTCAATATAATAGTACTATTATATTGAGCGATATTACATAAATACAACTATAAACTTAGCTGTATTGTGCCTTGCCCGCATTTGCCTCCCTGATTAGGCCATCAAATCGATCTTCATCAGCAAAGAAATCGAGGTCATAGACAGGCCAACTAATGGTAAACGAGGTTGGTGTAAAACAAAATCGAGATATTTGGCGCAGTATAAGTAGCGGTCATTGCCGGGTATCATATTTGTGGCCACCTTGTTTAAGAACCACAGGGGGCAACAAAGCAACACATACTAAAGAATATACATGTATGCATATTAGGCTTCGTTATTTGAATACCATAAAGATTGATTTTGCTGACTACGTATGCTACTTGGTCAACATTTGTTCAAGATCGGGTTATCCCTCCACGCATGGAAATGCCGATCTAAAACGGCATTTCTGATCATTTCGGAATAAACTGATCAATCAGTAATCTACACTTACAGATAAATCGGACTTATGAGCGCTCAAATCCAAGTTGACGCCCAGTTTTTACACTCCATTTATTTTATTTCGATCCCGTTGGATAATAAATCGAGCAACGCTACTATGGGAACGGACATTTTGGATGCAAGGCACAATAAATTATGTACAATATTAATACGATTTTTCATGCATATTTACAAAAAGGCCACCTAGAAACTGTCAGTCAAAATGTTCACTTCACCCAAGACGTAACTCATTGCTAGTATCACTCGCTTCCACGCTCTTTGACGTGGATAGTATGTGAGGCCTGACCTACCTGGCTGTCTATAGTTTAATCATGGATTAATTGTTAAGAGCTCGCATCTATCAAAACTCGAGCCAATGCAACCCTCCAACTATTGGTCTTATTATTGGTCCTTGGTTTTTAGGGTGTAGGGGTTAAAGGCGGTAGAGTTGGCTTCAAGGCAATGGTTAAGGGGATTCGTGCGCTAAAATGCGCTACATCTAGAGCAAGCTTCACGGCGAGGTTAAGAGACTATGTAGTACGTGCAGCAGGCCTTGGTAGTCTTCTTGGTCTGGTTCGTCATGCTGCAGGCTTAGTGGGTCATTGGAGTTACATGTAGCACGCCCGTAGGAGCTGCCACAGCGTACAGCATACCGAAGCTGATCCGGGAGGCGAAATCTCTTCAGAAATCGCGATAAGCCGAGTCAAGCAAACCTTTTTTGAATCAATGGCGATAGTGAAAAACGAGCATGATCGTAACGTGTTCGCGGCACAAGTACGAGCTCAACCAACCAGTAAAACCTCACGTACTTAGTTCCCGGGAATTTCATCGGTTTGCTAAAAACAAATGGGAGAATCAATTTCGGTTTATCTTCGTTCCAGCTGAGCCGCTTTGGCAGCATACCTGGAATCTGTCCATTGGCACAGTTGGAGACATCTAAATTGGCAGGACTTCCTAGCAAGATGTTATATACGGGCATAAGGATTACAACACGATGACGAATGGCGGACAAATAGTGACGGAAGCGTGCACTGGTGTTCGGAATGCTCTGAATGTTCCGAACTGCTCCGAATAATTCCGAATTAATTTGGAATGCTCGGAACTCCCTCGCTGTTTCCTCCTCAGTAAAGAACCCGCTGCCGACAGCACACTCGTCACTAGTGGTGTCAACGTTTAGCAAAACCTTAAACCAAGAAAACGTTTGCATTAAACCTGTAAACCTATGGAAACACACGAAACCTTTACATGTGGACCACACAATTGTCAATGCCTAGCGGCGAGAGTTGGCCTCAAGTGAGAGACTGTCCTGAACCAACGTGCAACACCATAATAGAGACAATCGACCATATCATCTGGGAGTGCGAGGAAGCTCAAAAAGCGTGGAAGCGAAGGGTTGATCAATGGCTTGACTATTCTAGCCGACAAATGAGAGAAAGGAACTACATCCACTTTTAGTAGCAAGACAGGCACCTCTCACGTCGAAGAACTTTTTGCAACTGCACAAAAGTGCATTGCGAGATGGACATACCAACACGACGTGCCCATGAACAACCTTTGGAAAATATGGTCAACAGTCACTCCAGTGCTTCTTTGGTGACTACTAAAACGTCATGTTTTTAACGACCTACATACACAACACAAGAAACAGCGGATATTATCTGGGCAGCAGAAACATACCCCGTTATAGTCATTGCACAAGCATGGAAACCTCAAGCAGACACTGGAATTCAATGTCATTGCCTTGAAGTATGACAGCAGATCATCGGATCGACGAGTCCAACGACCCAAACAGGACCACTTGATGTCTGGAGGATCTGCTATCATCAAAGTACACTTTCGACGCACAAAAAGAGGAGGCTACCTTGTATACCACGTGAAGGAGGCGAAAGAATGACTCTTTTCGCAGCTGGCAGTATTGAACTCGATTCGCAAGGTTCCAAGACAGATAAAACGTCATGGACGTCGCGACAGGGTATTCCCTTCATCATGCGGAAAGCAAACCCTGGCGAGATACTCCTCCTAGTGGAGAACCTTAAGCCGAGGACCCGAAGAAAGTCACACCAGGCAACCACAACACCAGAAAATAACACCGCACGAGAAGACAATGATAACCCACTCGACAATTTTTTCGCAGTCCAGTGGGCTCAACCAAGGCAGTCAACCCTCGCAGCAGCGATATTTCTAGCCAAATCCTCACCTACACTTTCCCCCACTGTTGGCCCTACTAACTCTATCCACAGTTACCGTGCGAACACGGCCGGCATCATCGAGAGAAGAAAGCGCCAGCCAAAATACGACAGACGGACACTCGGATTGCTCGTCTTACTACATATCAGTCGTCTATAGGAAATAAGACATAAAAAACAAATAGAATACCATTACCCCTCTCCACTAGCAGCGAGAGTTTGTAGTTCCCGCACTTCATGTTCGCGATGCGAGGCTTGGGTATAGCGTGCAAGCATACGGAAGATGTCTATTGACAGCAGTCGACTTCGGTGGTTCAGATTCCGAGTGTTAGCGATGCAATCATTGCCTTTAATCGTGATAATTGGCTCGACCGCTCTGCTACGGGGGACAACTTCAATAAGGTTGGCCAATGCAGTGAGACGTGGCTTGTATTCGCTCAAAGCTGCGGCGTCGTTGCAATCATTTCCGCCTCTAGCATCGGCTGTGTCTGACTGGCGTATGTCCATCCGTTTGTTAGACGTCCGTCGGGTTTTTCATGGCTTTCTAGGTCGTCGCCGCCGTGCACAGAACTTCGCTGATGGTATGCAGTCGTCGTAGCTCAGGTACCGGGACTTATACACTGCAACACTGACATCTTGTGTCAAGTCACCACTAATAATTTAGTTTTTTTAATGTAAACAAAAGGTTGTATGCTGCTTTTGATGGTTGACCTCTTCGTTGTTCAGCAAAAGCGATGATTCAACTACGCAGCTGAGTGCGCTTGGGCATTGTCACCTTTACATTACCAAGCGTCTGGGTGATATAAGCGATGAACTCAAGAATTCCTTCGTCTTCAATAAGGATCAGTGGGCGAAAATGCCCCGCAATCCACCGAACGAGCAATTTTTTTATTTACGTGTTTCTGCTGTTCATCGGTGACTTCGCGAAGATCGTTGGCGGCCTCAGTAAATTCGCCGTTGAGATTGCGTTGAAGTTCATTGGACTGGTTCGCATGCCCTAAAAGTTCGCGCCGATGGTACTTCTCCATATGTGGCACCACTTGGTGATTCGAGATTCTGAAATGGATCATCATTTTGCACTTTCCTACGATACGCAAATTCAGCATGCTCGTTGCTGAAGTTTGGATATAAATGCCAAACCTCACGTTTAGGTGCCAGAAAAATAAATTTCCCCAGTTCTGGTATGTGTTGGCACTTCGTAACAAAGAAGAAAGGAGGCTGGTTAACTGTCTTGTAGTGTTTCTGTGGGCGCATCGATGATACTGAATCTTGGTTTGAGTTCTCCCCATGATGGTTTGACTCTTCTTGGTTCCTACGGCTTCGGTTTCGAGTTGACGCAGCATTCGAACCGCCACTACATCTTGTGCTGTCTACACCGCCATCGACGCCAATTCAGACCCCACAAGGGCATTATATAGCGACGTGTATGGCGATCTTGTGGGATTTGAAATGGCATCGATGGCGGTGTAGCATCAAGCAATCCAGGAGAATATGATCGCTAACGGGATCAGGTGCTTCACTGGGATCCGAAACGCGATCGCAACAGTCATGAGCGTCTCCCGGACTACTGGCATCATAAGCGCAAGCGCCCGGGACGACCACCAACACGCGTCGGCGCCCAAGAAGATCTCGTCACAGGGTCAGCGTGGCGAAGCTCGTCCATCGTAGCAGCCGAAACCTGTATGCGGCTCTGAGAGATGATATACCTGAAATTTGTAAGACTAGAGATTCACAAAACAATTGCTGGAGAGGGGCTACCCGAAAATGTGCAGCGCACACGTGAAGACTCGCTCCTGCTCTGACCCCCCACGATGAATGCTCAGCTGCATTCAAAGAGAACGGGAAACCACAATGTAAAGGGATTACTCAACAAAAATACTATCCGAGGAGGTTGTTTGTAGATTTAACGCGTGGTACGGCCGGATGCCATTCACGGGAAGTTGTGTTTAAGAGGGGATCTGTGCGACGTGATGGTGGGAACTCACGATTCATCAGGATTTTGCCTGGTCCGCTTGCTTCTGCATCGCGTTGGCTGTCTGATCGCTCGCCTTGGAATCTCCGCCAGACCCAGGACTTCTTCGGAACAAAAGTTTCCCACCTTTCTCGCTGCAACGGAGATCGACGTTCGGTGCCTCAAATGACATCCAAGTCTATCTGCACACTCAGTGACTCTGAATTTCGGAGTCCGAAACGTGCGCTGTCGAGACCCTCACGCACTCCGACGACGATGGTAGCGTCTCATCTACCCGGGAGGCAACAGCCTTTGTGCATGACAACTACTTGTACACGGACTCGGTGATGGAGTTCTCAACGAAGTCGATGTTCTTCTTCCAGGTGTTTCCGAAAGCAAGAACAACGAACATCAGCTCTAGATAGCGACATCAGAAATTGCACAGGGCTTTGAGGTCGGACACTTCCCTTACCTCCCCTTACGACGCACATTTTCAACCAATCCTGCCGTCTCAGCAACCTTATCCCAGCCTAGCCCCGCGAATTGCTGCAAATCCAGCTACGCGAATCCTAGCTAACCCTATAGGTACTTCCTATCCTAGATTACGGAGTGTTTAAGAATAGTTTCCGGCTAAAACACCGATAGTGAAACCGTTCAGCCGAGCTAATATAATATTCGCAAATGTCTTTAAAGTCACACCCATGAGGGACACCATGGCGGATCGCACCTCCCAGGTCCTCCGTTTAACGACCCGTCCTAACCCGAGGTAACTTCGGAAGGAAAAACGAAGGGGAAGCTTGCACATTGTTCGAAGTACAGCAAGCAAAGGGAGGGACGCTAAAAACGCTGCATGCGAGCCCACCATATTTGGGGCTACACCCAATAAGTCAATTGTCTGGGACAGTTTACGAAGGTTTGGAGTTGTTTACTAAACTATCTACCACGTAAAGGGTTGCAGCCGTTGTAAAGGTGTAGACCCCTAAACGTTGCCAGCACTACTCGCTACCATGAGCGCTCGTAAGCAGTTGTCGCTGTATTTACTGTGCTCGGCATCACGGACAACTTCCGTAGTCCCCTTGACGCAGTCGTCTCTGACTTCAGTACAGCAAGCAGCAGGGTCTACGCTCGTTGCTCTGGCCCAGTCCCCGAGTACGAGATACAGCTGGCACGAGGCTTCTTCTGCTGTGCTCTGTCCTTTGCGCTATTCGAAGCACCAGTGTTTCGCTTACTCTTCGCGATGGAAGCCCCTCAATTGAAGCTGTAATCTAAAGCCAGACTGTCGAGTGCACTTCTCGTAAAGGTCAGAGAAGAGCAAAGGATTGAAGTGGTCAGATTTATCAAGCCGCAAAAAGCTGTCTCGATTGTCACTGATGGCAGGACGAATGTAAACGTCTGCAGCATCATTAACGTCATGGTCGTTGCTCCCAGAATGCCATCTATTTTGTGGCCATCACTTGATACCGGAGCGGAAAAGCACAACGCAGATTGCGTGGTGAATGCGTTAGAACATGTCATCGACGAGGTGCAAAAGAGACGGGCGCCGTAGTAGCTGGTATAGTGACTGCCAACGCGAAAAACATGTCCTCGGCATGGAAAAAACTGGAGAGCAATTGCCCGTGTTTGAAGGAGGCTGTGCAGCGCTTGTGCTCAACCGCTTAATGACTGATATATTCATGGAGATAAACTTCGTCGTCCAGGTGAAGAAACAAGCGCTTATCGTTGCTAGTTTTGTGCGAGATCATCACGCACTTTTGGATACATTTCGACAGCTTTAACGGACGCAGCTCGTTTACAAGCGCTTCAAGTGACTGTGTCAAGAGTACACCGAGTTGTCTCCAAATAAGAATGACGAGTCAAACAGGAGGCTTCTTTTGTTTGGCGAACTAGCCGGCGCGAGACCTGATGAGCACCACAGGAATCGTACCTATATGTCGCGCAAGACTAGAAAGGAAGTCCGATATGCGTTTAGGGCGCTTGTCGACAAACAGTGGGCCTTTGTCCATACCAATTATGATGAGGATAGCCTACCTCTTTAGATCTGAAAACAGACCCGACTGGATTTGTCGACACGGACAAGATCACTAGCACCAAAGAAGCTTGCGATTTTGCGGAGAAGAACAAGATGCTGGACCAACTCGGCATTACACGCGCGCATTTGAACGGTTATATCTACGCATTTGCCAGCGAAAAGAAGCGCAGGTCTGCTGAAACTAGAGCTGAAAATGCTGGTGGGATTCGCACCGTTCCGAGAAGGACGAGCCAGGCTACGAGTATCTGTTTCACATGGCAGATCTTGTCTTCTCCATTCTGACGTCTTCAGCTGAAAGCGAGCGCGCTTGGAGTATCTTCGACTTCATTCACCCAAAGAGGCGAAATCGGCGACACATGTTTCTGATATCGAAAAAAATGGAGACTTTACCGGTCACTAATTGGCAAGTCACTGTAGTGTACGTCAAACATGTGTTTCCCGGTGGGTTTTCTGACTGATTGCTCACATAAATTACGTATTTTATTGACACACTGTATAATTTATGTAGTTGACTGCACCATAACCACTGAACTTCGAAGGTATTCACACAGGGCAGGTCTCAAGTTTCTTACACAAAACAGTGATGTGAAGCAACTTCAAGCGATAATCTAGCAGAATTAACACAAGCAGCACGTCTAGTGTCTAGCAGTACGAAGAAAACTGTATTCATGTCTTACAATCGCACACTATTTCTAGGCTACCCTGATCTAGGAGACCAATACTCTTCTTTAGATAGCAGAGGCAGATAAATGGGATGAGGTTGTACACCTCATCTGCCCATGGTTTGCCCGCAAGTAGCAGTTCCAGCACGGCTAGGCAAAATATTCCACAGAAACTCCCATCTCTTTGCTAACGCCACGTCACAGCCTCGTGCAACAATCCCCGACTTCATGATGTAACAGCCGCTCGACAACTTCTAGAAGGGACTTGATCATCTTCTTAGCGCTTCCTTGTTGCGGGTCTAATGTGTAGCACGTATGCGTGCCCCGTTTAATAAGGTAGCAAACCCACTGCGTTTCTGTCACATTAATCACTCCAATAACGCATCGCTTCGACAGCTCAAATGGTCCGAACGCGGTTACCATCTTGATCTGGTCTATAATGGTAAAACGACGGGTTCACGACGCCAACGCCCGGTAGGCGTTTTGCAGAAACATAATTCCAGGATCATGCAGCATAGGTTCAATCACAGGTCTTCTATATACACTAGCAAGCTAGCCCCCGAAGCCGCCTCCGTGCTCAAGTATTTCGTACCCAAGCACATGCTCATTACAGCACCTTTGCGCTCCGCCTGTATTAGAGTCATACAACAGTTAGTCAGTTTTTTGGTAGAAGTTTTTATTAAAAATTCCGGTATCGGATTCCGCAGCCATTTTGGAATCAAACCGTGTAGCAAAGTACCCCTTGCCTTGGCCATTGTGTGTTCATCGCCTAATGGAGCCCGCACTGTGTGTATATCAGCTTCGTTCTGTGTCACGCTTTCAATCCAATCCAATGTGAAGCTAACGTCGCGCAGGATTTCCTTCACCGCAATGATCCTCTCCATGACCAGGAGCTAGTCGTGACTGATGCAACCATACTCTTCCCAAAATGCCACATACACCGTGTCTTTTTCAATACTGTACGGTATGACCGCTTTTGCTTCTTCGACTTTCTCCAAGTGGATCATGCCCGTGAAAGCTGGCGTAAGCTCTTCGGGCTTTAATATTCGAAGGCTCATAGCATTCTGCACCCTGCACGTATCCAACTTCAGGTCATCTATCACTGACTTGGCCGTTGACCAGGAATACCGATCTGCCAACAGCGTCTGTGCGTCTTTGGGGGAAACGGGTATATCTTCTTCAGCATTTGCCTTCGCCTCTGCGCGTGCTGCGCGAATCTGAGTAGCACGACTGACTTGCCGTTGTTGTTTTCGGGAGAGCCCTTCAGAGGCGGTGAGAATGCAAAATTGGTACTTGTAGGAGCTGCAGGTTGCTGTTTTTCTGGGGCTGGTTGCGAATCCTGTCTCTTCGACCTCAATTGCTGCGTCTCGTGATCTTTGACAGTGAACCGGTGCCGCGTCGCCATTTTGGATGGCAGCGACACCTTCGATCGCGTCGGGATGTCAGTTTGCCTAGTACCAGTAACCGTTGCTGTAGATGCTGGCTCCATGTTAACAACAGCTAATTGTCGTGGAGAAAATCCTGTTGCAAAAACTCTGTAAATTTGCCCTCGTGCACTGTCTTTGCAACCCATCGAGAAACGCCAATGCTGTTTTAAACGTTGGCGTGCTCTGAACTGTCAGTACTGACAGGAACACGCTACTGATACCGAAACCCGCTATTAATTTCTGTTTTGTCGGTATCCACATCTGTAGCTCTAGCACAAGTAGCAGGCGTAACGGTAAAATATTTACTTTACCGTTTTCCGCCCCTGTGATAACTTTGTTTTGTGATCCCCTTTTCGAACGTGTGGCGTTCTTCGATCCGCTCCGTTACGCCACAGCCGTTGATTTGCAGGAGTGAAGGTCCCGTTACAGAGTGACGGTAATCGTGCACGCGCGCACATGGTAAGCCTACGCACCCCTCCCCCTTCCCCCTCCCTAGACAACTTTTCACTCTGCATTGCACTCGCTCCCTCTCCCTGTTTATGTGATAGGATTCCGAACCAAGTGACGATGAGTGCAACCAAATCCTGCGTTAGCTTCTTGGGGAGTATGAGCAGATTCGTGACCGCCCGCTGCCTGGCGGTGAAACCGAGGAAGACAGACAACGGACCCTAGCATCGACACGAGGCCGCTTAGAGCTGACCAAGCGCTTCCGCGAGAACGTAAAAAACAATCAGGCAGGCGCGACTGGACGCGTACGGTAAGAAGATGGAAGAGCACAGGCGGAAGCTCGACGGGGACTTACGCAAGTTCTTTAAGGGCAAATTGACAGCCAGTGACGGGGCGACAACGGACAACAGCTCAGCGGTGAAGGAGAAGAACTCGGCTGCAAAGCGGAAGCGTTCGTCGGCGAAGAAGCGGCGCTCTCCAGTAAAGGGGAAGCACTCACCGGCGAGTATTAGGAACTCGATGGGCGGTTCTTCAGTGAAGAAGCGTAAACGTGGTGACACCAGTGGACCAACTGCATGGGGTTCTGAGAGTGCTTACGAGGGTGCGTTCGACGACGATGCCGCTGACCTCGACGACACTGTGGACGACGATTACATCCCCGATACCACCGACGGTTTCACCATCAAAGCTAAGGTCAATCAAGCTACCGTCATCACTCGTGAAGCTCGGCGCCGAGTTCTGTTCGACGCTGGCAGTGAAGGCAGACCGTCTGTTGAAAACAAGAAGCGTGAAGAAGGATCGACGATACTCGAGGAGAAAAGCGCTCCACAACAAACCACCAGACAAAGCCAACGTGATCATCGCAGTGGAGTACTGATTCGGTACGGGAAAAGCTAAAGAATAAGTTACCGGAAGATGGAGAGGATCGGGATAGCAGTGATGTACAGGACGCTGTACCATAATCGTTACAAAATATGATCCCGGAAGTTGAAGGGTTTGAGGATCGACTTCTTGGGATGAATACGATTATTCCCGACAGTGATGGAGCTTTTTGCAATGGTTTCTCGAGGCGCTGGAGTTCGTGGGATTATTTTCAGGAGCAGTTTGACTTGTTTTCAGCCAACACGTACCAGCGTTTCCCAGTCCGGTCCACTACATCAGTTGAAAAACGCAACAAGCAGATTCGCAGCAGCAAGCACCTTCGAGAGGTACAGCGGAAAGCGGATTCGGTCGAGGGTGATGGCCCTTTGAAGTCGGCTGAGGTCAACAAGTCGGATGCTGATGCTGATGGAAGTTCGACAATACAGCAACCTGATGAGACGGAGGATTCGGTCGGCACGGTGACCTCCGCTATGATTCCTAGTTCCTGGAAGGTTTACAGCAAGACACTGAAGTATACTTACGGCATCAAGCAAAAATAGCGGGGGAAAGGCCATCGCACGCACCGCGTCGTGAGATACACGAAGTGTACCGCGCAAGTGAATGCTATGCTGCAAAGAAAACAGGATGGTGGATACTACGTGTACCTTCAACCAAAGGGAAGTCGCAACCACGCCTTGTCACGAGAGCTGTGGGAATATTATGCCGAGAATCGTCGCATCCAGGATCCCATTGTTCTGCAGACGATTGGCGATATGCGCCAGAGTGGATTCAGCGCGAAGGGGCTTCTAGTGTATGTACGCAAGCGGACAGACACGCTATTTGAGGTAGTTTGTTGTGATGTATATCGAGTAATAACGCCGTGTTACGTGATGACATTTCAGAGAAGAAAACTACCCTTCGAGACGTTCACAACATGGTTCAGCCCACACGCAGCGAGGGATGTGGGGACACGTCGGACGCCACGCGTGCAGAGTACGTCCTCCGCGCGTTTGTTGCCCAAGAGAAAGGACATTCGGCGAGTATTTTCGTTTATGAAGATACTCAGAAGGTATATTTGTTGTGTTCCAGTCTGCACGCATGAAGAGACTGTTCCAAGTGTTCCCGGAAGTCGTATTGGTGGACACAGCCCATGGAACCAATGTAAACTAGTACAAGCGCTTCAGCTTTGCCACCACGGAATTCTTCGGCAAGGCAAATGGTGCTACAGAAACGGTTACCGAAATCTTACAGAACACTTACAGACTTTTGTTTGTGTATGGTGAAGGGCCAATACGTCCAGCATGCAGTCGTCAAAGCTGAAACAAAGGACAACCTCCGGCTACCTATCGAAAGTTTTCATATTGCAACCCGACATGGAGCAACATCAAGATGTTCGTTACTGATAAGGCCTTCCATGAGAAGTCTGTTCTTCTGGAAATATTTCCGGTCTCCCGTCAGTTGCTATGTACTTTTCACATAGTGACATGGCTGGAGCGACAAGCGGGGCGCTTGTCAACTGGTACACAAGAGCATAACGGCAAGTTGAAGGCTACACTTGCATCACTGGTATCGGCAAGACACAATACGAGCAAGAGAAGGTGTATTTACTTAAACTGCTAGAAGGAAATCAACACCACGAACTGTACCGAACATTGCTCGACAATTGGGGTGGAAGTAGAGCCGAATAGTTTCTCTATGAACGCAGGAACGGTCCTCACCTGGGTAATCATACGAACAACCGGTTGGAATCAAAGTGGGGGGAAATCAAGCAGGTCGTCAAGAAGACGACTCCATCGACGAGTTGATCTCAACACTAATCTTGCCGCAGGAGGTTGCCGAAGGTGAGTACCTTTGCGAATACCACAGGGTAGGATCATGCCCTCAGCGTTATGAAAATGAAGAACTAGCAGTATTTGCTATGAATTTAATTCCGTTCGCTTATGATCTGGTGGTGGACGAGTTCAACTACGCTACGGGTGGCCATGCTGACTACGTGGTGCACGTGAAGAGTGAAATTGCCACTTTGGAAAGCCACCGAACTGGTACGAAGCACACCGTCAACACCAAGGTGATTTCTGTATGAAGTTGCGTATTTGTTTTGGTATCGATCCTGGTAACGCTAACTATGGTGCTGTTGCCCTATATGTACACATGTGATTGAATCTTTAGGCAGACGTACGTGCTCCCATGCCGCACATCATGTTCTGGCGTCGGCAAAACCTGAGCAAAACAGTGCTGCCTCCGTACAACAGTATTGCACAGCGCTGGATGCGAGGGTGTCCGGTTAATGACATTTCGGTGGGCGATGTTGTCGAAGGTGATGTGAACCACCGATCGATTCAAAGAGTGGCTCAACCGAAGGCGTTGCACGGAGATAATAAATACAGCAAGGCAAAGCAGGAGATGGGGAAGATCGCGTCAGTGCTGTCCGTACAAAGCTCATCAACGTTTAAAGCTGCATTGGACATTCTCTACGGATTCGCTAAAGCACTGCGTGAGGGAAGATTCGCAGAGTTTGCTGCAGGTTTTTCGCCTAGAGAGCTAGCTGTGATCAAAATGGAATTCGATTCGACAACAACTTCAACTACCACTGGAGAAACAACAACACCGAGCAATAATAAGGCGTCACTATCAGGATGAGTGAAGACGGCACCGGAGAAGGTACCACAGCCCACACCGAAACCACAATCGACGCAACCCCAGCAACCACCGAGTAAGGGTCAGTAGTCAGCTGCTAGTTCGTTCATCTTCTCAGCCCCACCGAAGTCCCCAGGGCTCACCAGAAAACAACAGCGACCAGTTGACCGAGCTTCCAAGATTCTTACTGCACGCGCGGAGGCTAAGCAACATGCTGAAAAGAAAAGAACAGTCGCATTCGAGGACCTGCAGAAGTTGCTTGCCGACCAATACTCTTGGTCAAGCGTTAAGGCAGCGATGTACGACCTACTGCTGAAAACCTGCGCTGTGGAAGGCGCAGTAGAGGTTCGACTGCTGCATCCTTCTGCGCATAGACCCGCTGTAACCAGATTACTTGACCTGACGAAGATTGAAGAAGCAAAAGCCGTCATTCTTTACGACGTTGAAGAGTCGAAGACGTACATGGCATGATGGAATGGTTTCGGTTGCATCACACAAGACCAGTTGACTGTTATGGAGAGAATTATCAACGTCAACAAGATCCTGAGTGACATTGGGGTTACGTTGGACTGGATGGAAGGCGTGACATGGAAGGAAGCTGATCTCCATGCAGTACGCGATCCGTTTGGTGACGAATACATGCTATCGATGGTAAGGTTATGCTGCTACAGATTATCATACCAAAGAGTTACAAGGTAGAATGCAGCTCCTGTTACATAATGAGCTACACAAGGGGCTACAGAACCGGCTACCGAAAAACTGACCACTTTGTTTCGCAAGGGTGCTGTAATGGGCATGCCACTGGGTACGAAGTACCTGGAGACGGAGGCGACATCTGGGGCTAGTCTGTTTGTGTATCGAGAGGATATGTGGCTGAACCTAAGCTGCATGGTCACAGGGATGCTGTATCTGCATGATGCCTACCAGGGCGTTGGTGTAGTGAATCCATCCTTTTATCACAGCAAGACCCCAACCAATCATATCAAGCTGGCATCTGCCTGTCGGCCATTTTAGGCATCCAACAGGCGCATTATCGAAGTTCTGAACGTCTCGGGAGCAAATTGGGTTACCTATTATATCGACCGAAGAACGCACATCTGCCAAGCATTTGATCCTCAGCAAGGATGCGTTAAGAAGATGACCAAGGCGCTTCGGGAAATAGTCGAGCCTCTACTTCACATGGACATCGCTTTGACCTATACACCAGTGACGTGGTGCAAGCAACGCGATGAGAGTTCATGCGGTGTCCTCTGCATTGCTGTGTTGGAACTCTAGTCTCGGGCAAGACGTGAGCGAACGAGTTGTATGATCTTATTTCATACCTACGCCTCCACTACCTTAACAGAAGCATCGCACTCTTAAGCTAAGGTACAGAAGAAAGAGGTGTGTGTTTATAACATGTGAATATATTGACTACGTGCAGCTAAACACCCCCTTAGTTCAGCCGGCTTTCTGACTGCTCACTTCAAAGTACGTAGAAATATCACTAAGTGCCTGATACCTGCTCTGGGTAAATACCTTCTAAAACTAGATACATTCGCGTAGTCAAATTCATCGAAATATAGAGGAGGCAAATAAAATACGTAATTTATATGAGCAATCGGTAAGAAAACCGATAATAAAACATATGTTTGGGAGGACTAAAGTTTCTTTCTAAATAGTGAGCAGTAAAAGTCCCCTTTTCCCGGTATCAGTAGCACGTGCCGTACTGACATGATCACCTCCATTCGGGCTTCAGCTTGATATACTTGTCATCTCCTCGCAATGCCTTCTGTTGGGGCACGCTCTGCATGGATGGAAGGCCCACTCCACCTGCCCCGACATCCCCTACAACAATATCATTGACTACACACCCTCTCATCCACCGCTGAGTAATACAGTTGTATGGAGGTAGCACAGTTTCGTTCAGGGTTTACAGGCGAAAGAACATGACGTGGCGGCACGGTAGAAGCAATGTCTGTCTGAAGGTGCAGTCGCACGCATACAACTACAGAGGAATACACCAAAATTAGCGTTACAACGTATGATACCGAAAAGCTACACATCTTATACAGAAAGCTCATCCTCACCTTAATGTTGATAGTGTGGTTGGTACTTGTTCGGAGGCTTTCCAATCTGGCCACTCCGCTCACTGTGTGCACTGCGTAGACAACTCGACCACCCGTGGCGTAGTTGAGCTCGGACACCACGAGATCGAAGGCATACGGACTCAAGTCCATTGCAAGACCAGCCAACTCAGGGTTCTCATCACGATGTGGTCTCGATCCTACTCTGTGGTACTCACGCAGATAGTCGACTTCAGCAACCTCTTGCAGTAGAATGAGCGTAGAAATCAACTCGTCAATGGACGCGTCCTTGTCGACAACCTGCTTGATCTTTCCCTATTTTAAATCCAGTTTGTTGTTTGTGTGATTGACTAGGTGTGACATTGCCACGTTCGAATAATACCCATTCGGCTCTGCTGCCATCACAATTGGCCATCACAATTGTCCATGAATGTTCGGTACAGTTCGTTATTCTGGCCTTCTTGCAGCAATTTCAGCAAGTACTGCTTTCCCTGCTCGTACTGATTTTTGCCAGTCGATGTCACGAGTGACGTTAACGCAGCTTTCTGCTTGTCCTTGTGTGTTGTACAGCCTGTTTATAATCGCGTAGCTTGCTTCTCCAACCAGGTCACAGCGTGAAAGGCACACAGAAGCTGACGAGCTTCAGGGAACATTTCTGCCAGAACAGCCTTTTCGTGGAAGGCTTTATCAGTCACGAAGACCTTAATCTTGTTCCATCCTGGGTTGTTACTTCGAAAATAATCAATCGCTGAGTGCAGGTTGTCCTTTGTCTCCGCCTTTACCATACATGTTGTGCAGACTGGCCTTGTAATCGACACAGATTTATTACTCAGTAAGAGCCCTGTGAGTTTTCGGTAACAAGTTTTGTATGCACTCTTATATTCCCCAAGAAGTCTGTGACTGCAAAGCTGAAGAGCCTGTACTGGTTAGCATTAGTGCTGTGCGTGATTTCAACCAGCACAACCTCCGCAAAAGCTCGAAACAGGTGATTCATGCGCGCTGACTGGAACACAACAATATGCGCTACCTGAGAAACATCATCGACGAATATAGTCGCTGAATTGCCGTCTTCTTGCCCTACGAACTCACGGAGGACGTGCTCTGCGGACGTGGCGTCCAAAGTGTCCTCAAGTCGATCGCATCGTATGGCCTGCAACATGTTGTGAACGTCGCGAAGGTGGTTTTCTTTCCTGCAGCATTACCATATAACATGCCATCGTGTTAGCAAAATAAGATTTATAACATATTTAAGCCAAAGGCAGTCACAGTCACAAACCTGTCCTCTTACGCAGATAAGCCAGGTTTCCTTTTACGCTCGGCCCGCTTTCGCGGATGTCGTCCACCGTTTCTAGCACCAATGGAGCCTGAATCGGACGGTTTTCTGAATACTATTCCCAAAAGCTCTCTCGATAAAGCGTGATCGTGGATGGCCCTTGCCTTCAGAAAATTATAGTATCCGTCACTCTTGGTACGCGTCAGTGTCGCATTCACTTGAACTGTACACTTGATGTAGCGAACGACGCGCTGCTGGCGATGTCCGTGGCCTCGTTTGATTTGCTTGATGCCATGCGTGCACTTGAGCGTTTTGGCGTATACCTTCTACGCAGCAGAAATAAGTAACGAGGACATTACACGAATAGGAGGCTCCGTCCCTTCAACTTGATCTGCCGAGGTTTCCTCCACCTCCCGTCTGCATCAAGCGAAACATCGTAATCGATCACTACTAGATTTCCATCACATCACACTTCTCAGCCGTCACTCGTTGTTCTTGCTGCTGCGACGTCTTGCTGGTTGATATATGTTTGTTGCGTTTGCTCACTGATGTAGCTTATCGAACGGGAAAACGCTGACACGTGGTTGCATTGAATTGGTCAAAATATTTATTCAAGCACTCCCATGAGTACCAACGTTGAAAAAAAAAAAACTGAAGAAAGCTCCATCAGTGTCAGGTACAATCGTGTTCATTCCCTGAAGGCGATCACAATCTTCCAGTATCATATTTTGTACCGTTTTCGGTACGTTCTTATCTTCCTCGCGAATCTCACTGGTCTGACGACACACCGTTTTTACTTACGGCACATGTTCTCCTCGATGGCCACGAGCGTCAGCGATCCGCCATCTCTCTTCGTTTTATCTGAGCCGCATTTGTCTTCACTTGCCGTGTCGAACAGTACACGTCGCCGTGCTGTTATCCAGCGAGTGGCGACGGTAGCATTCCGTCTCTTCTTCTATTTCTTGGAACCGCCTTCACACTCGGGTACGTAGCCTTTATCACAACTGTCGTCGAGATCATGTGCATCCGCGTCGAAGACCCCGCGTACGCACCCTCAGAATACCACGAATCGTCGTCGTACATTCCACTTTGACGCTTGGGCCCAGATATAGCAGACGATTCCGGATTTTTCGGTGCCATATTGTGTGCGTTTTTTGGCATGAGACTCTGTCAAGAGGTTTTTTGCTTCGTCTTTTCAGGTACTCCACTGACGCTTGCATCCGTCACATATTCCTGTGATCGCTTGCCAATGAGTGGAGCATCGTTAAGGTTATTCTTATCCCTGTAAAATAGGGATAAGAAAAGCCTTAGAAAATAGTGTCGTTTCAAGCTATACTGGTAGGTAGGGCAAGTCCGACCGACCCATCAACCACTCGGTGAGCGATTTTGGCCAATACAATCCGTTTGCGGATTTCTGACCAGCCAGGTTGATTAGCATGACGGCAACTCTTCCGCGCCATGATTGGATGTCGCGCGTGGCTTTACGCAGACAAAGTGCGCATGCAAGCCAAATTTTAGTGCCGTAACCTCCAATGTAAGTTTGTGAAATGCGGTGCACCTCTCACCCCTTCGCTGCTCCTATTTACCAAAGAGCCTATCCCAGACCTGACCTCTGTCACAGCTGGTGGAAGTGTGGATAGTGGTGTGCTAGACTATCGTCAATTAGAATGCATGCATCCGCCTCCAAGCTTTAAACACATATCAAGACGATGAGGAGGTGCACAAAGCGGTAAAGGGATACTTTGCTTGTCATGCATCACTAACTTGCTTGCTTATGTTCTGTGTTTACCAGCCTGTCAACTTGCCACTGTCCATGCTGGAGCCGTTCGCGCTGCAGAACACATCCGGAGCAGGAAAGAAGAATCCACTTGGTGAATCAGTCCGTCAGGCGCGGAGCAGTCATGGTGCTACTCATGCAATCGCGCTTTCGGCAACGCGCTGCAGCCTCGTGCGCATACTGTGTAAGCCGGTAGTTCGTGACGGCAATCAAGGTGGAGGGTAGTGATAAGAGAGCAACGACGGACACGATTACTACGACGGGAATTGCTATCAAGACAGACGTGGATATGCTTGCGATTCTTCGGTCGCTGGGCTGCTCTGCGACCAGCTTAATAGAGGAGGCTGGCACTGCGCCATTCGAGATGACGAAGACATGGATGCTCTGCTCGGAGGAGGCCGACAGCAGTATCGTGACCAAGTCACACCTATAGTTCTCTCGCTATCGCCGAGCGCTTGGCTACAACGGCATTCACGTCTTCCTCGCTCCGTCAGCAAGTACTGATACCATGAGGTAGGGGCTCCTGTGCGTGGAGCCGACCTACGCATGGAGAAAGTCAGGGCTCGAGAGCTCCGTTGCGCAGCTCAAGGTGCGTCCCTACACCTCCACGCCCAATTGTTGCAGTGCCGTGGCGCTGAATCAGTGATCCAATTTGCTATCGGCGGGTGCCACCACAATCATGGAGAAGCCTCCGTCAGCAATACGGTCGAGGTGGAGATGACGACGGAGACGGGATCGTATACCAAGGGCATCGCCAAGAGCGGAGGTCTAGGAGTGGCGCTAAGATATGATGGTCAATTGAGCAAGATCTTTATGATGGGATCGAAAGAGGACTACAGACGTTTCGAGTTGATGCAGATTAATGAGGAATACATAGACATGACATTGACCAATTTGCTTGAGTTGGATACAGGTGCAAATCCCTAAGTGATCTGCCTTTTTTTATTACGTCATTTGAACGTGAAGTGTTTTCATCAGTTTCCAAAATGGGTTGCAGCAAGAAACACGATGCCGCGGACACACCCGTGCTGTTAGGACCACGACGTGCAGGTGAGGTAGCACCATGCGCAAGCATAGTACAGCCAGTACGTAACGGGGTTACACGTACAGGTGGTTACATCACTTGTAAATTAACAGAAGTGGCTTCTGTTAGAAGTTAGTTACCTCCTTCCTTGGTGTGGGGCACACCAATGGCTACATTTAGGCGGACGACTGGTCCGCATACATTTAGAGATCTCATTGGTAGAAAGCAGCATCNCTAAAGTGTTAATTATTATCTTTAATCTAGCTTTAATTATACTTGCACGACGCAAGTATAATAAAGTTAAGTCTAAGAAACCTACGCTTCCTCACACACGTGCGCACACGTGTAAACTTAAGTATTGGGCGAAGTAGGCCCATTACATCGGCGCTGGTCGACTCCAGCGCGGACTCCTCTCCAGCTACCATCAACGGCACGGGCTTTTCACCAACGGCCGTCTCTTCGATGGTGATCGGCCCCAGCGCTGTCTCCTCGGCGATCGTCACCTTCGCTCCTCCATAGTTTACGTCTCCTTTTGAGCGCTGGACAGGCGATGTCAAAGCAACGCGTAAATACGTGCTCACGCGTTGGTAAAAAGTAAGCCACGTTGCTTCATCCGTTGCAACGGGATTATAGCCACTGGATTGTGTACCAGAATTGCAATTTCCCTTTTTTTGTCACTAGCCAAAAAATTGGAGAAATATCAAACGTGTGTGGGTGCGCACTCAAACGTTCGCCAGATTTCCCCCCAAAAGCCGATTAGCTACTTCTTCCCAAACCAGTACCTGTCTCCAAACCAGTACAAACAGTGCCTCGATGGTCATAGCATTATATTTGTAAACCGTCTTGCAACCAGCTCATCAGAACCCTCCCCCGACGAAAATGGCCATCACTCCCTCGCTTTCGTGACTCTCCTTCCCAATCGTGCTTGCACCCCTCCCCCCACCCACACGCATATGCGCTCTGGTTTGCGCGGATTCCTCGTTTACCCTTCGTCACATCGATCTCCTCCAAGATCTACGTTGTCTTGGCCGTCTCGATTATCACCTCACTCATGGGCAGCACGTGGACACTGATGGTACTGTCAAAGTATTTGTGGTATGAACTGGTTTTTGGGACAAGTACTGGTTTCGGAACGATGCAGCAAATCGATACTGCTTTTTTTGGGGGGGGGGGAATCTTCACCAAAACGTTGATGGTTAGCCAGTTTCGTCAGTACGTGGAAACGTCTGTCACGATGTGTAACTGTGACGGTATGTGTGTCCGATACTTAAGGCCGTGTTCGCACTAAGCGCCATTTACCTGAATCACGATTTCTCGCGTTGGCCCAAGAGAAAAAATATTTTCGCAGGTTCGTTGACAAAGTTGCATTGTGAAAAGCATTTTGTGTGGTTCACATATCAAATTTGAAGCAGTCCGCATTCAGCTCTTCCTGCGGGCAAGTCCCTCCTCCGTTCGTGCTCACGCGCAGGTGGATGCAGAACTGACTACTGTATTGTACGCCACAGGAACGAGTACAACACCGAGGCGACTCACTCAAGCAGCACCTTCCGCAGTGGCGTCAAGCTGAATCGCAGAACTGTTCTGGTAAGTGAGAAAACTATCTGCTATTCGTCTTTTCGCACAATAGCTTGGTCATGCTAACTTGTGGGTTGTTCAAGAGCAGCACAGGCCAGGCGATATGCTAACAGGCACGGTGCTTCCGCTCATCTGTATCGCGATGATGCGTCTGGGTGCTATCCGTCGTGAGTCGCGAAAACAGGCTCATGGCAAGGTGGTGAGGAAGATCGGGCTTACCACCGCGGATGGCAAGCACTTCTTCGAGGCGATTCATGCGTCCCCAAATTGCTTTCTTTTCAGAGACAACTTCTGCATGGATTCCGAAGCATTTGGTGCTCTCTTCGAGCTGTGTCAAGATAATATCGACAAGTCTGTCAGGGATCAGCGAGAGGTGCTTGCCGTTGCCCTGAACTGGATCGGAACAGCAGCAACATGTCGGGCTCGAGAAGTTTTGTTCGACTTAGTGTATTCGACGGTGCATAAATACCGCCTGCATGGTGTTTATGCTCTCGTGAAAGCACTGAAAGATCTCATCACGATGCCAACCACTGTTGCAGATGATTTCATCGAGTGCCATCCCTACTTTGATCAAGCACTGTGTGATATCGATGGCACTCACTTTCGTGTGATGGTACCGAGTGATGGCGTGAAACGATTCCGGAACCACAAGGGGTTCGTTACGACTAACACGCCAATAGTGTGTGATTGGAACCTGAACGTGTGCTTTGCTTATGTTGGTGCGGAAGGAAGTGCCCACGACTCGATGGTGTTACAATGGAGTCATTTTCTCGAGAGCATTCCTGATGATTTCTACGTGCTAGCCGATGCGGGTTATGGTTTGAGCAAAAAGGTGTTGATGCCGTATCGAAGCGTGCGCTACCACCTCAAGGAATGAGCAAATTCATCAGGTAGACCGCAAAATGGAAAGGAGCTCTACAACCTTCGCCACGCTGAGGCACGGAATGTGGTCGAACGGGTTATTGGTGTTCTGAAGCGCAGATTCGAAGTTCTTCGGACCTGCATGCACTACGAACTAATCAACATCAAGGCAGTGATCTTTGCGTGCTTGTGTGTGCACAACTTTCTATGGAGATTCAACAGCTCTGATTTGGGCGAGGACTTTCGCGACACGGTGCAGGATCGTGAGCTTGATCGGGTTGTTAATGAGGACGATGCCCCAATCAGTTTTGACTTTCGCAACGGAACGGCCTGGCGTGAGTGGATGGCTACAACAATGTGGACAGAGTATCAAGAGTTCAAGCTCAATAGCAATGCTCTGGACTCGGACAACGAAATGGTCAGTGATATTAGCAGTGACGATGGAAGCAGCACAGCGGCTAACCTTGAGGACAGTGACTTGAGCGATAAAAGTGACGAGCTACTGGATAGTGACGAAGCAATGTCGGAGGGCAGCGACTTTGATTTCGACGATAGCGACGAATTAATGACATCTTCGGGTGAATAATCTGGTGTTAGCTCGTACACGAGCAAGTAAGCTCAACTCCTTTTGCTAACGGAATTCACTTGTGCCATATAAACTGCATGCATGCGCTTACTTCTGCTGCCCTGACACTTCGATTGCTGGTTGGCTTCTTGCTGATTGCGGCGCAGATTAGGCGGAAATCGAGAGATTTGGAGGCTGTCGCTAGTTGACGCTGGGAAATTAGACCCAGATCTGCTACTCGGGCGCGCCGTTGTCCTGGTTCGGCTCGTTAGCCTTGTTATTGGCCTGGTCCTGCGACTTGTGGGCGCCCATCTTCATCTTCATGTAGGCCTTTGTCGTCTGCATCAGCGACGTCATCGCCATGGTGATGTCGTCGTCGGATTTTTTCTTCTTCTGAGCCCTGTTACTCTTGAGCGCACCACCACGAATGCGCTTGACCTTGTTCACACGTTGCTGGTGGCTGTTTGGGTTCTTGGCGGTGCTTGAAGACTCTGCCAAATCGCTTGATGGGCACGGTGAAGCTGTCATACTCGGGTCGGATACGGGCAAGGTACGATTTTCATCGTCATCTTCGCTTCCGTTGGCATAGCCAGTCTCCTTCTGGCATAAAGCTGGCGCTAACGCTGAAACCGTGGTCGCATGCGACCCGGTAGCGCGGGTGTCACCTGGAAAACAGGCACAGATGACAGATATCAATACTGTTCGACCCGATTAAGATACAAGGCTCTTTCTTACCCGCAATCAAGCAGCACACCGTAGCGTGAGGGAATCCGTGCTCTCGGATTGCCGCGATTTTCGCTCTCTGCTTAGGCTTAGCTGTCATCAGTCGTTCCCACACGTCGTCGTCCAACGTCGGCTTGCCAGTGTCAGGGCAGATGCCGGTACCACTTAAGTTGGTGATGTACTTGTAGAGATCGTAGTCTTGCATGAGCCTGGTGTACTTGGACTTGTATTGCCCTGTAAAGACGAGAACGCCATGCATACACAACTAACGTTAGCGTAGCCATATAGAACGTCACACACGTGCTTCAGTTACCTTTGTCCAGGGCTCGGCGGTGCTTGGTGTTCAAGGCAGCCACTAGCTTGTTCCATGCCTTGGGCTTGATTCCTTTGTCGGTCGCTAGAGAGCGATCGTTCCTCGCAGCAAAGTACTTATCCAGGAGGTCGAACTCATCCATCTCGTTCCAGGATGCCCTAGCAGCCGCGTTAGCATCACTGGCTGCGTTGGAGTCGTTAGTCATGCTGCAGTTGCTGGGATGGGTCTTCTTGGCTACTTGACGGTCAAACTGAAAGTGAAGCTCCAGTGCTCGGAGAGATTTTGTTGTTAAAACAAGGGGAAACTACTCTTTATAGTGACTTTTCAGATTCTGGCACCTTGCGTTAGTTACCTAGGTGAAGATGGCTCGGCAAATACAGCCCCCCCCCTGAATTTTGAAAATGCGATTAGAGCGCCATTATCGAGTGATAATCAGATTTTCGTTTTGGCGTGTTCACGGGCGTGATTTTGTTTTGAAATGCAACTATCGCCGCAAAATGAGATTATCTGGCCATCTCGAACACGGCCTAAGTTTTGTTCTCTGAATATTTATATCCAGAGTTCTGCCAGAGTTCTTACCACCTCGCCAATCCTGTATAAATACATGAATGTAATATTTCAAAACGTATAAACATAAATATCGTAGGTAAAATGACTGCAAACTGGATTAATCGTGAGACTCTATTCCAACAAGGTGAATGTTGACCCAGTCGGACATTCGTGCAACATCAATTGAGATGAGACATCCGTGCTCCATTCGCGTAACAATTCTCGACGAGGCTCTTACATGCATTCGCTGGACAAAATGGTCTTGCTCCTCTTCGACATCCAACACTCAAAATCCATTAACGCTTCTCCTATTATGTTGCTGTTACTGAAGTGAAATTTTTACCCCAGCTGTCCGTCACGGCTCCGTTATATAGTACTTTAGACATAACGAAAGTGCTCTAGGAGAGGGCAGTAGATTGCAAGATATGAAGCATTGAGTGCTCCGATAAAAAAAGTTAAAATCTCTAAAAAGATCGATGCATTCACAGGAGCTGGTTGTGCCTATCGATAAACCTCGGGAAAGCAGCTTTGCCTTCCTAGAACGCTGACATCCATATTTTGTGCATGAGGGACAAAAATGGTCGAAGACATTGACGACATTGGTGATGACGCTGAAGCTACTGACGTAGACGCACTGCAAGGCGCAGTTTTCCGATTCTCATGGTAGGTGCTCCAGTCTAGAAAAATCCCTTGGTTCGAGCTCGAAACTCGCTGACAGGCATGGTTTCATAGCAGTCTCGCAGTAGATTCGTTTTGAGATAGATTCTGGTGCACGCCGCGCCATAAGATACTTCCTGCGAGACTTTGCTTGAAAATACTAAACATTCGTCCGGTGAAGCGCATGCAAGCGACGCTCGTGCTGTTTGTACGAAGGAGGGTGTGCCGGTGCCATCTCAAACGCACCTCTCAGTCGAGAAACCGACTTGAGGACTGAGAATTGGAGGCGAAACCACACTATCTACGGTCTAACAACGGTTACTTCGAACCCGCACCCAAGCGACCCACACACGTCTTGACATTTTCCCATGTATCCGTTATATGGACACAAGCAGTCTGTGCATGACAACATGAACGAAATCAAGATATGCCCGGACATGACCATTTCACAGCAACTGCTCAATGTGAGATACAGTGCATTGATTTTGGTTGTATGTAAACTATGGGGACGGACCAAGTGGACCTGCTCGCATCTAGTATATGACGAAAGAATGCATGTACATGTACATCGTTAGGCAAGCTCATCTACGGCAGGTTCCAATGGTACAATACATGAATTTACTTTGTGCCCTACCGGTGTCTGGAGATGCTCTACCGGTAATGGTAACAATCACAAGGCAAGGTTTATTCCTGAGTGACGTAAACACTTGGCTCTTCGGCAGATTGAGTTGCATGGTTCTTAGCAATTCTACGCAACCGCTAGTTTTTTTTTAACTTAGAAAGCCAGTGGTCTCCAAACACGCTTGTTTGCTTGCGCTGAAGACGAGCTATTCATCCTTCGTCATCCTGGTTGGACGAACGAAAAGCCAGAAGAAAATTGTGCATATACCGGTACCGCAAATCGCGATGACGAAGGTAAATATTTAATAGCTCGTATTCAGTGCAAGCCAAAATGCGCTCGACACTGGGCGCTTCCTGAAAACACATTTTTGTTTTGTGTCGCATATTTGTCCAGTTTCTGATGCATTTACGTCGCAAATATACTCGACGTTCTGG
>KQ473469.1:23156-48617 GCA_001314375.1 Phytophthora podocarpi | reverse complement strand
TTGTTGTGTTTGTTGCTAAAGGATCCACATCTGACGAATTGTGTGTTCTGCAATAACACAACCTGCTTGTTTGTGCTGACCCTCTAACACCTCTCTGATTGCCACGCTCCCACGTAAGCGAGGCGCACAACGTACAGGAAGTGCGAGCAATATTACACTAGACCGTCTGGACATGCTGTCATGCACGGACAGCAATAGACCCTTTTCTTCAAGAACCTGTTACAACCACGGATAACATCACAGTTAGCACCAACTCCCATCATGCGACGACTTCATCTTCATCGTACTTTCACAGTACGCGAGATGAGCCCGAACAGGGCTTCTTCCGACCAGTTGTAGCCGCGCTACAGCTGGAAGTCTGCCCTCGAGCCGTCTAAAGTACACAAACCCAAGCACAGCACCCTATTAGCACGTACGCTCAGCCTCCAGCCACAGTATCTTCTTCTCAACTTTACAGCGCACGTATTGAGCCCTCATGGAGCTTCGCCCGACCAGTCACGGCCACGCTATAGCGAAAAATCGCCCCCCAAACGACCTGCATGATAGAAAACAACACCAAGCAGGACAGCTAGCACTCCCGCGCAAGCAATGTTCACTGGATTTTGCCCGCACCTTCCAGGGGCACGCGATGAGCCGCCGCGGGGCCTCAGACGAGCGGCCAAGGCTGAGGAACCGATGATCTCCTTCCTACCCCGCCGCTGCTGTGCTTTCCACGGTGCTATCCTGTGAGTGAATGCGAGAGCGTTGCAGTATTGGAGCTAAAGGTTGCAACTTCAGAGTGTTGCCACATTTGGGTAGGACGGTTGGATATTCAAAGCACCATTGGCTGCGCGCTACTGACCGCTTGCCTTTCTCTTGAATTGGTGCTGATCTGCTCCGTTGGGTATTTCTGCCCTGACGCTCGGGTATTTTTCGTATTCCGTCGTGTGTTTCCACGTCCTTCAAGTCGGATAGCGCTACGTTGAGGTCTTCATCGCGGCCCATGCTGATATTGTAGTCCCCCACGTAGTCGGGTTGTGTAACGACATCGAGGGGATTCTTGCCGTTGAGGACAACGTTGACGCGAGTCTTCCAAATGGCAAAAAAATCGGCTGTTCAGGCGCGGAAAGTCATGGTCGTCGGCAGGCGAGACTTGCGTTGGGCTTATAACCAGTGAGTGAGTGGCTTGCGACACTTAGAAAGGCATGTATCCTTGTAATGAAGAACGCAAATTCAGTTGTAGTTGTGATCGAGAGATTAAGTTGTCGACTAGTTACAGGTCAACAGGTGGATGCATTGTGTGGTGTACATAATATGTTATTGATATTATATCAAGTCTAAAAAAGAGGTTTTATGTGGACTACAAAGGGAATGAACACTAAAACACTAAAACAGAATTGAACACCATCGAAATGGCATCGAGTGGCGACTATGAAGACGGGGAGATTCTAGAGGAGGGTGAGGAGGTGGAGCAGCCCTCTTCTTCCGTGCAACCTGCTACGTCCTGCGAAGCTCCAAGTTGCACATCTGCTAGTGCATCCGCCGCGTTCCAGTCCTTCGTGCAGCCTTCAAACGAGTCGCTCCAGATGGCGCTGCTCCCCACGCCCAGTAGCAACCCACGCAAGCGTCTGCATTCGTCGCTGCAAGACCCCAAAGCTGCTGACTCGACCTCAGTATACGACATGCGTACGCCTCTGTGCCACCGCCAGCCAGTGAGCTACAGCAGCAACAACAATGGCTACAGCGACCGCAGACGCGACGCCGCGCCCCACGAGCACCAGGACGACCGCGTGTATGCCGAGGATTTAATAGTAAAACACCCTAGACAACAGCCACGCAGCAACGTGTTGCTGGACTTTGCCACGTGGATGGCAGCTGCCAGAAACAGGAAGCGCCTGGACGTCGAAGACGTGCAGAAGCTCGTGCTCAATGTGCTGAGAGGAGGCAGCAGGAAGGAGGAGGGCCGCGTGAGCCCCTACTTGCTGCCGTCTCTCATGCCAGGAGCGCAGCTGCCTACCAAGGTATGTGTCGTGCTGCTGGAAAAGATGCACCCGTCGGTGCTGCAGAAATACCGAGCCAAGTTGAGCTTCTTTGATGGATGTTCCAGTGTCCCGGTCATGCTGACGAAGCAGGAGTTGAATCAAATTAGAAGGTCGGAAGCGCCACTGCCGGAATTGATGTACAAGTTCCCGAGACCGACGGTGGATACCCACGAGCTGGCGACGGATGAACTGTTCTACGCACATGAACTCACGTTCTTGATGAAGCACTCGGCTGGGTTTACGGATGAGTTGGTGTTCTCGCTGACGGGCACGTTTACACGCAAGAGTCAGCCGCTGGGAGGAACGTGGGAGCTCGACGGCGACTTGCTGCATCTGAAATGGAGACAGCGCACGACGAAAGCGGCGTCTGCAGCTGATGAGACTTCGACAGACCAGGATGCTGTGATGGGGGAGGAAGACGCCGATGCGTACACGCTGGATGTTCTGGTTTCTCAAGATGGCAGCATGCACGAATTCAGGACGGATCCCGTGACGGATGAGACCTATGCGCACAAGGCGCCTGAGCATTTGGCCAAGAAACGCCGCGGCGACGACAAGCCGCGCTCCATCTGGCTATCTCTCGCAAAAGCGATCGCTGTCGACGTGCCTCGATCGGCCGATGGAACGCTAATTCTGCATGATAAAGCACAGACAAATGGATCGTCGAAGCAACAACAAGAAGCCGCCTCAGTAGAGACGAATGACCATGATGCACAGAACAAGGAGGAGTCCATGAAAAGGGAGGCATTTGAGTATTATATCCTTTCGTTTGAAGAAATGAAGCAGCATGGTTATCCGACGGACGTAGAGGAAGAACAGCGCCAGCTATTAGAAGCCACGGACGGAAACACGCGCGACAGATACGTAGCAACGAGGCCTCGACCGACAATTGCAATTGAAGATCCTACGTCTGCCTCGGATGACGACGACGAAGAAGGAGCGGCGATGGAGACGGACGAAACGTTGACAAATGCGTCCTCAGATGGCGACTTCATCTATGCTCTGGACTGTGAAATGTGCGAAACGGACATCGGCATGGAACTCACGCGCGTGACGGTGGTCGACATCAAGGGCGCCGTCGTATATGACCAGCTGGTGAAGCCGCAGAGCACCATCATTAACTACCACACGGAATTCAGCGGAATCTCAGAAGAGACCCTGCGGGACACGAAATGCATTTTGGCTGATGTGCAGCGGGATCTGACAACGCGACTCCTCTTCAAGGATACGATCCTTGTGGGACACTCTTTGACGAGTGATCTGCGTGCTCTGCGCTTGGTGCATCCGACGATCGCGGACACGGCTATCCTGTTTCCTCACCAACGCGGATTTCCATTCCGCACATCACTCAAGTACCTGACGAAGACATACCTGAAGAAAGATATTCAGATGCAGATCCAGGCAGGACACGACTCGGCTGAGGACGCCATTGCGTCATTGGAGCTGCTGCTACTGAAGGTTCGCGAAGGACCCTGGTTCGGCATCCCTGAGACAGTCTCCACGAGTGGTACTTTCGATTCAATTGTGGACAAGGCCTTTGCTTTGGAGAAGATGATGACGATGCTTCGTCTGCAGAGCACAGGTAAGTCCGACAAGCAGGCATCTACTGAAAGAGGCGCCAGCGCCGCACCAGTGTCGGAGCGAAAACCATGGGATCTGTACGCAAGCGGCGATCTGATGGCGCACTCGCAGAGCCCGTTCCGCCATGCTCAGGCGGTGAAGAGTAAAGCTGAAACAAGCTCTTTAACAGTATCATCAACGTCAACTTCAATCGCAGCTTCGGCAAGCGCTATTGTGAAGGTTGAAGACTGTTCATCGTGGGAGGCGCTGAAAACCAATCTCCAGGATGCCTTGGGTGCCAAGTCGAGTGAAGCCGCCGAGCAGCCAGACCTCTGCTGGGTAGAAATTGAGCCTCCGAGCGCGAGTGCAGCACTTTGCAATGACTTCGTAGGCAAGCACGAGCTCTGGATTGCTGAACAGCTGGCCTACTGCGAGCAGGTGGATGCGTTCCTGCAGCAAGTTTGTGATGAGGTGTTGCCTAAGGGTACGCTGCTGCTAGCTCTTCCTCAAGGTGATCTGAGCCTGTTGCGATATCTCAAGGGCCTGCGCACGCGCTCCAAGTGGCGTGACGCTACTCCCAGTCGTGATGACCTGGCGCCTGAAGAGCTGCACGCAGCAGTGGGCGATGCGTTCCGTGGTGCTATGGACAGCTGCTTGTTCCTCAGGCAGAAATGATAGTTAAAATGTCGGGTGTCCGTCAACGATAGACAAGAGCTAGGCTGTGGCTCGAGCATAACGCACGTCAATGAAAGCAATGGTGCAACAACATGATCGAGGCAGTAGTGGACAGTTCAACGTGGAGGTGAGTCAACTGGACGCACTGGCGATGACGACGCGACGAGGTTGAAGCGACACCAACGTTCTCCAGAGCCAACGTGCGCAGATCGCAACCGTCTCCTCAACGCACGCAGTGACTTACCTCCCACTTGTGGAGGCACAAGAGTAATCCATGGCGAAGGTCGACTGCGCAGCACTACCACGTGAGACTTTCGTCTTTGGCAAAGCCAAACACGCTAGTGGTGAGCCAAACCGACACGAAGACGTGGACGATGAAGATTATGGCGAGGGGAACCAGACGCCTGTAGAACCAGAACCTTCGGTGCTGGACAACGAGATAAGCGTCGACAATCAGCTGCTTGACGACGTTGCAGCGGTAGAGGTTGAAGCTATGATGGAGCTGGCCGACGTCAAAGGAGTGAGTCCGCTACTGATCACTGCACAGGAAGGCCTCACCGAAATGACTAAACGGTTGCTGGAGAGGAACATACCAGTCAACTGGCAGCGTGAGGACGGGACCTCCGCTTTGAAGCTCGCGGTTCTTCATGGACACTATGGCGTCGTGCTAGCACTGCTAGATGGAGGAGCAGCGGTCGACATTGCTGACGTCGCAGGACGAACGCCACTCATGATCGCTGCGCAAGGAGGACGACCGGACATTGTTAGCCTACTACTGAATCGGAAGGCTAGCGTGAACTACCGGAGTCGGACTGGGCTTACAGCTCTACGCTTGGCTTGTGAATGTGGTGAGCTGGCTGTTGTGCGAGATCTTCTGCGTAGTGCCGCATCGGTTGACTTGGCCGACGACGAAGGCTGCACACCACTTATGGCTGCTGCGAAAGAGGGCAACGTCGAACTTGCTCGGCTACTAGTTAACTGGAATGCAAACGTCAACCGAGCATGCCGCACTGGGGAAACAGCGCTGACGTTGGCGTGTGATAACGGACACCTGGACGTGATGCGGGTGCTTCTTGCTGCTGGAGCTAATGTTAACGTGGCGAATGCTGTTGCTTGGACGCCTCTCATGAGAGCAGCGCAAAGAGGCCGCGTCGAAGTCATTCAAGTGATGCTGGACGAGCTCGTAAACATACACAGACAACCTCCCAACTCGAATGCACAAGGTGGTGAATTGGAAGCGTACATCCAGCTGCAGCATCAACGAGAGACATTGATCAATAGACAAGACCCTAACAAGGCGACAGCGCTGTGGATAGCCGCTGAACACGGACAAGAGGAAGTTGTAGGAGTGCTGTTGAATGCCGGAGCCAGCATCGACATTGCAGATGCTACAGGCAGTACCCCGCTGATGATAGCTGCCCACGAAGGACATCTCAACATTATTGGGCTACTGCTAGAGCGGAGAGCCGATATTGAAAAGCAACGCTACGATGGGTCCACAGCACTAGAAATCTCTGTGAAAGCTGGACATTTGGAGGTCGTTCGAGCGCTCTTGAATGGAGGAGCATCTGTTGACCACGACGATGACGAAGGCTGGACTCCGCTTATCCGAGCCGCCCAGAATGGACATGCTGAAGTCGTTCAGCTACTATTGGACTGTGGGGCAGCGGTCGACAGTCAAGACCACAACGGAGGAACTGCGTTGAGAATTGCAGCGCTGAATGACCACCCGGAAGTGGTGCGCTTGCTTCTTGATAGAGGTACTGCGACCGATTTACCTGACAAGACCGGCTGGACGCCACTCCTCGCTGCAGTTTTTGAGGACAACGTGGAGATTGTTCAACTGCTGCTGGATCAAAACGCGAATATTGAAGCTCAAGTTCACACTGGAGCAACAGCCTTGATTGTAGCAGCGGAATATGGCTACGCCTGCGTTGTGCGTACTCTCCTCACCGCCGGGGCATTTGTCGACGCGACAGATGATGAAGGCTGGACTGCATTGATGTGCGCAGCTCATGAAGGACGCGTCGATATCGTGCAGATGCTGCTGACCGGAAGAACAGAGATTGATATACACAACGTAGGTGGGTTCTCTGCATTGGTCATCGCGGTTGGGCATCGTCACTTGGACGTAGTTCGCCTCCTCTTGGAGAATGGCGCTGATATCCAGTGGCAAGACTACGCGTCAGGCTCAACATTGCTGTCAGTAGCGTATGGGAGCGGCAGTGGTGGGGTTGTTCAGCTGATCCAAGAGCGAAACCACTTGCGTCGCCACTGACCTCGATGCTAGAGAACGATAGACAGACACCTTTGATGCCAGAGGTGATACATGTAGCTAGCTACAAGTACGTCAACCACAGAACACTAATCGGTGCACGTAGTAATACCAACTTAAGTTGTTTGTCTTGTATGGCTGCCGTGTTGCTGGTGGCTTACTCCGAGTCCTCTTCATCCACGGTGCGTCGCTTCTTGTGGCTGCGGATGACCATTTCTTCCTCCTCTTCGTCGTCCTCGCCCTCGTCCACACCGGCGTCGTTATCACTGTCTGACCTATCAGCGTCGCGTTCACGCTCCAGCTCACGCTGGCGCTGGCTGCTGCGGTACTCGTCAAAGCCGCCACCCGGCACCGGACGACGGACGCCATTCTTCCGGTTCACCGCCGAGCTCTTACGCTTCCCGAATTGCTCCTTGATAGCACCCACGTGTTCATCATCGTCATAGTCCATGGCATCGTAGCCCTCCTCGAGGAACTGCGCATCCATACGCGAAGAGCGTTCGCGGTCGTACTCGTAGCCCTGACGCGCCTTCTTGCGGTTCTGCAGTCGCAGCTTCTCGTCCGTGATCTTGACGCGCTGCTCCTGCTCTCGCTCGCCGTCCAGCTCTGAAATGTACTCCTTCAGCTTCTGCACACTCTTGTTGTGCTTGGCGCGCATGGACATGGTGAGACTCTTGTGCGACTTGCTGGCCGTAGTCATCGGGCGGATCGTGAACTTCTCCTTGAGACGTGCATGGCACTCCAGCACACTCTCCTGACCTGGCACCACGTCATCACTATCCTGGAAGCGCGGACTATCACTCGCCATCTCGTTCACGAACAGGAACGAGTTGGCCAGTTTCTGACGGGAGAGCGTCAACGCCTCCTTGCCCACGAACATGGAGAACGTGCCGTCCTCCCACTGCACCAGCTTAGCGTTGGATTCCCGCAGCGGGAGCTTCGTGTTCTCATCCAGCAGCACGCGACCTGTAGCAGGGTCGCGTTTGTAGCGCCAACGCACGTAGTTGCGGTACAGCGTCTCGTCGGATGGGTTGTGCATCTCGGCTCGGATGGCCTCCTTGGTGTAAGGCTCCGGCACGAGGCGCAAAATGTTGGGCATCTTGCTGATGAAGTACTTGGCCGTCTTGGGGGCCTTCGGGGTCTTGGGCAGCCACATGGTGTCCGAGTAGCCGTTGTCTCCATCGCCGCCTCCAGAGGCCGTGCGGTCTCCTGCTTCGTCCCCGAAGAGGTCTTCATTGCTCCGTCCGCCGTCCCGAGCGGGAGATTCCTTCACACCTCTAAATAGGAATAATAAATGGTGTTAATAGTAATCTAGAGAGAGGTTAAGGCAGCAGCTTCTGTCGACGTACGAGGCCTTGAACTCCTCCTCTTCCGAGTCGTAGTCCGAGCCGAAGAGGTCCTCCATCTCTTTGTCTTTCTCTTCCTTCTTGGGGGATGTCACCCCCTTCTTGTCATCTCCCTCGTTGTTGTCATCCTCTTCCTCCTCGCTGTCGTCGCTGAAGAGTTTGTCTGGGTCTGCTGGCTTGCTGCTCGTCGTAGCGTCACCGCTGGACTTAAGCGAAGACCCACCCAGGTCGAACTCATCTTCGCTGCTGCTGCTGCTGCCCGACTGGGCCTCCGGGGACGACATGGGCACTGTTTAGAGCTGCTGATTCGGGCTTGCGAGCCGATAGTGGTCGAATAGTTAGTGATGGTACGATGTACCTAGTCAATGGTACAATGTACCACATCACTGCAAACCACGCCATTCTTCAGTTTGCTGCGACGATGGAGCAGATCATGCAGATGCAGGACGACATCCACAAGCTCAAGAAGCTCATGGACTCGGTGTTCGAGAAGATGTAGGTTCTGCAGGTTCTTCTCGTTCGATTGATGTCATTTGCATGGATTCAGGGCGACTGTGGGACGTGATATTAGTGTAATTAGAGGTGGATGTTCTGACTTGTTTGGTGCCTTGTTGCTGTTTACGCAGTGAGAATCAGTCGGAGCAGCGTCCATACGACACTGCAGACGCCTACAGTGAGTGCAGAGCTTGGTACTGATTGAGTAATATTGGTATGCTGACTATCGCGTTGACGCTTGCAGCGGACAAGGACCGGATCGTCGAGATGCTCAACCGTCTGAGCTCCAGGGTGCGCCTTGCATTGACGCAGTTATTGACTATAATATGCACTGGAGAGCGCTGAATGGTTGTTGGCCGTGTGCCCTTGTGGTGTGCACTAGATGGCGGACGCTGACATGTCGAACCTCACTGCGACGCCGACGAAGGACGCTACTGTTGAAGACATTACGGTAGGACAGAGGAGGTTACAATTGATGAGGCCTTTGGTTTGGCTGACACACCACTTGTTGCTTTTGCTGTTTGCTGTTGCAGGAGCTCAAGCAGAACATCAACCGCATCGAGGCGGAGCGCCAGAACATCAATCGCCGCGCAGGCGCATCGCTCAAGGGGGTCTTGTAATATATTCACGGGCCGCTGCTGCGCCTGCTATTCACAACGACGCATTGCCAGTCTCGCTACTTTGCTAGCGTGCTGCCGCCCCACTAATTTCAAATATATCCCTGAATCTAGCAAACTCCATCGATTATCCCCATGCCTCCGTCTTCTACCCAGGTTGGCATCTCTCGCCCGCCAAGCTCGGGCTCGACCAACAGTTGAAGCTTACTCGTTGAAGTCGAACTCATGCGAGTTGGCCCAAATGTCGTTGGTGATCGCCTTCACGTCCTCCTTCTGAACACCGCCATTTAATGCTTTCTTCGGCGACTGCGCCGATGCCGGGGGCGGGGACTCCAGTTTGCTGCGCTTCATTGGCCGCTCTTGCGATTCATCACTAGCAGTACGGTTATCGTGCTTGGTAAGCTCATCGTCGGCCACCTCCTCAGCGATCTCTTCCCACAGCCCAGTCGTCTTCAGATAGACCTCCAGAGCTGTAGTACTTTCAAAACGATCTTCGCCTGCTACCGCTGATCTCGGATTGGCACCGGGCTTGAAGTAGTCATACTCAAAACGTCCAGGCCGGTAATACCAGCCGCGTTTGACCAGCTTTTTCAGAACTGTACCAAACTTCATCTTGGGCAGGCTGGACATTCTTGTCTCCTCGGCTTCAGCAGCTTTAGCAGCCTCAACTTCAGCTTGATACAGACTGTGGGGTGCAGGGGGAGTACTGACGACCTTTTTGGAAGCTGCTTTCTTGGGCGATTTCTTTGGCTTCGGGGCAGCAGGGACAGCACCATAGAGCGCCAAGTTTCGCTTCCGAGCTGCCTGTTGCTCCAGTCGCTGGTGGTGTCGATCCAGAGCCTTTTCCCGCTCTTCATCCACCGCTAGCTCGTGCTCTTCTCGAAGTTCCTCCTCAATGCGCTTCCACGTGCCGCTCACCTTAAGAAATTCCTCAAGTTCCGCCTGCGACTGAAAGAAATTGACTTTCATCTCCTTGGTCGCATCCGTGTAGGTGGGCGAAAAGTAATCGTACTCGAACATTCCACTCCGGTGGTACCAGCCCTCATCCTGCAGCTTCGCGTACACGATTCCAAAGGAGCACCTAAACTCAGGAGGTGTGAAGTTAAATTCATCCCCTTTGCTGCTGTTCGAAGCTGTGTCGGCGATAGCCTTCGTTTTCTTCTTTGTCTTTGTTTTCTTCGCACTGACCTTGCTGCCCCCCTTCACCTTCTTCTTGGATGCCGAGCTCTTAGAACTTGATTTAGATGCGGACGAAGCAAGTTTACGCTTGGTACTGGTGGTGGACGAACCAGGTGACACACGCTTAGAAGGCGTGATGAACTTGGCGCTCGAGCTTGACATCGGGGTAGCCCGCCTTACACTCTTCACCGCTGGTGATGGGGTCTTGAATAAGGAAGTCTTGACTTTCTTCGGAGCAGGTGCAGGTGTTGGCTGTACCTCACGCGGCGCAAAGGCAACGACCTGATGGCCGTCGACGGAGTCACCCAGCTCGATGTCACCCACCTCCACGGCCAGACACTTGAGCACGGCGCGCTTCTTGGTCTGGAAGATTGTCTCGTTTGGCTGGAAGTTCTCAAACTTGGTGTCAGGCTTGACGAACCATGTTTCGGGGCCACACATCATGGTGAACCATCCGAACTCCTTCTCCGCAATAGGCCAGAGCATATCCCAGAGCTCCTCGTCCTCCGTATCCACCTTCTTCTCCCCAGCGATCTGGAGGAACTTCCAGCACGCCTTGATCTTCGAGTCGAACACGTTGATATTCGGCTTGAAGTTGAAGAACTGGACGCCAGGCATGGCGCAGAACAAGGTGTTGTGACCCTGGGCGATCTGCCAGCCCCCAGTCTCCACCAGCTTGGCCACGGAAGGAAACACCTTGGTGAATTTTCCTTCCGCACCCTGGGCCCGGAACTCCTCGGGGGTGTCGTCTCCCTTCTTCTTCTCCTCCTCCTGTGCCAGTCTCTCAACAATGGGAGACGGCGCAACAGGAGGCTTCGGAGTCTTCATCGGCGACGACCGCGGCTTCGCAGGCGATCGAGCCTTTACCGGAGACCGCATCTTAACAGGCGAAGCACGGGCCTTAACGGGAGATGCTCGGGCCTTGACGGGCGATTTGCGGGGCTGGACTGGTGACGCCCGCGCCTTGACGGGCGATCGGACAGTCACGGGACTCATGGGAAGCTTTTCCACCTCCGTCGCCTTCATCTCTTCGTCTGCAGGCTCTAGTACCAGCACTTGCGTGGTCGGGAAGTCCATGTCCAGCTCTGGTTCGTCGTCCGAGCCTGTGTCGCTGGAGCTGGAGTTGTCTTCGCGCTTCTCCTCCAGTTGGGCCAGCGTCTTGGGCGCCTCTTCACGCACAATGACGGGGACAGCGTCGCTCTCGATGCGGAAGCTGCCAGTCAGCAGGTCCAGTGGGTCCATGGCAACTAGGAACTGATGCGCTTGCCTTAAATTAGCTCTGCTTAGAGTTTTTATTCCTGGGTGGCGCCTATTGTTGACAACAATTTGTTGGCGGGAGTGATTGGCGCGCATGCTGCTGATTGGACAAATTTACATACCTACCGATATGATACCGGTATGATACGGCTACTCTATTTTCCCGCCAAGATTCAAACGCATCCAGTTGAATTTCAAACGCAATTACCGGACTAAGTACGAGTGCGCGCCAAAAGTTTCCTTGTCTGCATTTCCGCATCCAAAGTGCAACCCCAGGGACAGGCAGCAACCATGGCGCCTATCGACGACGGGGGACGCGCCTCCACGGCCCTGCACTGGGTCAAGCTGCGCTCCATGCAGGTCTTCTGGCCCGCCTGCGTGTACCAGAGCTACTCGGCCGCCGTCGCGCACACGCACGACGTGTGGGCGCGGCGCAACGCCAAGCCTGTGCTGGACGCGGAGGACCGCGTGCTCTACTTCTTCGGCGTGGGGCCTCGCGCATGCCACGTGGTGGCGTCTGGATCGGCGCCCAATCTGCAGCTATGTGTGGTGCACGAGGACGATCTGACACTCGAGGACTGGAAGGCGGCTGAGGACTTCCCCGAGCTCTGCGAGACGCACCAAGTGCCCGAGGACATTGTCACACGTGCACAGAACAACGCGTGCTTCCTGCGGGCCTGCGAGGAGGCCGATACGTATGCGAGGGACGTACAGACCGACGAACAAGCCGGGGAGCTGTTCGTGACGCTGCTGACGATGGCCAAGAAGGCCCACAAGACGGGCAAGGCCGTCGTGGCCAGAGAGATCATCGCCTCACCGGCTAAAACCCCAGTGAAGGTCACAGAGAAGAAGAGCAAGAAGACACAACAGCAGGGAGTGGAGAAGAAGACGCCCGATGTGGCCAAACTGCTCAAGGCGCCAGCCATGGTGACTATGGTGGCCAAATGTTGGCAGCAGATGCTGGAGGCGGGCTGGGAGACCATGACGCAGGGAGACGGACAGGTGCTGTACAAGATGCCAGGCACGAGCTTCTTCGACTTCGTGCCGAACGTCAACCTCTTCGACTCGCTGGAGAAGGCCTGTGCTAGCTACTTGAGTGACTGGGTCAAGTCGACGGCTATTGAATCTAGCGAGGGATGCTCCGAGTTGACGGAGTTTCTGTGGCCCATGGCGGCTGGAAGCGGCTGGGAGAGCATGTCGACTCCGACAGAGACTTTGTATAAGAAGGCAGACACGCCGTTTGACCAGTGGGTGCCCAATGTGACCATCTTCCGCTCCAAGACTCAAGCTGTAGCCAAATATTTGGGAGAGTGCGGACTGATTGGGGCCAAGAATGACAACACTACCGAGGAACAAGAAACGCCGGACACAGTGTCCGACGTCGCTGATTCAGATGTTGAAATGGAGGAGGCTGAGTCAGAGAGCGAGGAGGAGCCAAGCCAAGTTGCCGAGAAAGAGAGCGACATCGATGAAGACAACCAAGAAGTGGACGAAGACGTTCCTGTGGCACCCGTGAAGAAGACGTCACGTAAAAAGAGTGTGGCTAAGGCCAACAAGACCGCACCAAAGCCGCAACAAGCAAAGGCAGTCTCGAAGTCAGTCGCGAAGGCGCCTGTTAAACAAAACAAACCGGCCAAAAAGGAGCAGAAGAAGCCGAAGAAGTCTATTCCTCCTTTCAAAATGGCCTTCGGGAAGCTTGAGAGCGAGTTGAAGAACCGCGGATGGTACTGGAAGGATGGAGGTCTTCAGTGGTTCTACTACCAGCCTTACTGCAAGACGAAGGACAAAAAGTCGCTCAAGCCTAACGAGGACTTTTTCCGCGGTCGTGAGGAGCTGGAAGCTTACGCTCGTAGCAATGGTCTGTATGACCACGTTCGCATAAAGCTCGAAGAGGACCACTACAAGAAGTACGCAACCGAAAGTGAAGAGGATGACGAAAGCGACGAGGACAAACAGAAGCACACGCGCACAGTAAAGGCTCCAGTCCGTGCGCGAAAGCCTGACCCCATGCCGCAACCGTCGAAGGCTCCATCGCGACGTGACCGTGGCCGCCCTAAATCTGTGAGTCGGTTCCGCCGTGGTCGGTCGAAGTCGACGGCTCGAGGTATGACAACTCAGACAACCCTTGCTGAGGTCAAGTTTGGTGAGATTTGGCGCGTTCTGTCTGAAGATGGCTGGCACTACTATCCTGGCAAAATCGAGTACGATTACTTCAAGCCTCACTGCGCCACCGCTAAGGACGGCGTGTCAGGAGTCGACTACTTTCAGAGTAAGGACCTGCTGGTTGAGTACTTGCAAACCAGTGGACTATGGGACAGAACAGCAGCGCGTGTGCGAGCTGAAGCAGCCATGGATTCGAGCGACGAAGACATGATTGATAGTGATAACGAGACGGCAACTCCAATTCAAAAGCGCAAGCGCGATGAAAGCACTCCTGCCCTGCAACAGGGAAGCAAGAAGTACAAGGATGCTTCACTCTTCCGTACTCCAACTGATGGCAAGCCATCGGCCACCGTAGATCTCACCGACGACGACGACGAAATGGGCGAAACCATTTCCCCCGATGCGGCAGGGGTGAAGGGCAAGGAGGGTCTGAACCATGGAAACGGGCGCCAGCCGCTACGGAATCTTGCGAACAGCTTCACACCATCACCGAATGTGGCTAGGAGGGAGAGAGCCCCCCAGCACTCGGTTGATGCAAGCAATGATGTTGTGATGAAGCCTACAAAGGATGCTACTGCCCACAACATGATTTTAAGCGCAATCCAGAAGCTCACGTCGGCATACATCCCAACCAATTTCCGACACCGTGAGAAGGAGTTCGGAGAGATCCGCGAGTTCTTCAGTAACTGCTTCGAAGGGAAGGAAAATACCAGTCTGTACATCTCCGGGGCACCAGGGTGCGGTAAGACTGCTCTGCTGAAGGCGACCCAGTCGGATATCGATGAACTTTACCGGGTAAGCTTGCGCTGTTGGCTGAGTTGGAAGTATGTCCGATGAACTAACCTCACATCGTGTTTTGTTATGATAGGAATGCTGCCCTGAGCAAGCCGACAAGGAGCCCATCCGTTGCCATGTCAACGCGATGGCACTTGCTGACTCATCAACGCTGTTCTGTAAGCTCGCGGAAGCTCTGATGAAGAAGTCGTTTTCAAGCGGAAACGAGGCTTTCGAGGCCATTGAACGCGCGACAACCCGCAGACTGAAGACCTCCAAGACGATGTGCGTTATCTTGCCTTCACTTGTGTTGATGATTCTGCTGGCGAGGGTTTTGACGGCGATTTGCTTTGTTCTTTGTACAGGATCCTTATCTTGGACGAGATTGACACACTTCTGAAGAACAACGGTACTGAGAACGATCTGTGCCGGCTGTTTGAGCTCGCCCACCGGGCTTCGAACAGCTTCATCCTTATTGGTATTGCGAACCAGGTGGACTTCACGGAGCGGCACCTGCCGATGCTTCAGCAGCGGCTGCCGGACTGCTCGCCGCGAGTTGTCATCTTTGAGCCGTACAAGCACCAGACCATCGAGCAGATTCTCATCGACCGTCTTGGTGGACAGACGCTAGCATCAAAGATGGTTAGCTCTCACGGCATCTCTTTCCTGGCCCGTAAGATCGCGTCGACAACTGGCGACATAAGACTAGCGGTCGACACCTGCCGTCGTGTTCTGCAGCACAAGCTGGACCAAGCTAACAAGGAAAACTCTGAGAATCCGTCGGATGACAAGGAGTTGGGACGCCCACTGCCGCTCACGGACATGCTGCGTATCGTCAAGCACGCTCTGGAGTCCAAGAGCGCGTTGGTGATCCGGTCGCTACCGCGCAACTTGCAGATGATTCTGTTCGCGTCTACCCGACTGCTCATCGTGACGGCTAACCGAGCCACTGCGAATGGCAGTGAAGCCACGCCGCTGTTCAGTGTCAACGAGTTGTACTCGTGCTACTGCGAGGTGAGCAAGGACGCAGGAGTCTTCAAGCCGCTGCCAGAGCGCGACTTCAGGATCGCGCTGGACACGCTAGGTGAGGAGGGTCTCATTGCGGAGGCGGAGCTCCGGAAACACTTGATCAAGCTGCTGTTCAGTACCAGCGAGCTGCTGCAGAGCTTCCGCAAGGACCCGTTCTTCTCGCGGCTCGTATAACCGCTCAGCGTTGGAAGTACGTGTCGTTGGGGACGAATACTGCGTCCTGCCTCGCTGGGGTATTTACTCACAGAACCTGAAGATAAAGTCTCGTAATATATCATGCTTTGCTTGTTGAGACCCGTGCTGTAGAGGTCGTTGAAAGTGCTTGAAGCGCATGCAGGTGAGTGAGCTTGAAGTACGCCTGTCCACGGTTCAGCGGTACAAGCAGGAGACACGCAGATACTACATGGATACCCTCGGGCTTAGACGCCAATCCGGACACAGGGTAGAGTCATGTTGGATGTACATGTACTGTATCCTCTGCTCATCTGTGCCGCTCTCCGCGTCGCTCGTTGTGCTACGCATCGTGTGCACTGCAAATGCGAATGTCGTGGTGACATCAAGGTGGCGTGCATGTCAATTGTCGATGCGAGGAAGCCACGGAGCAATAATCAAAATCGTGGTAAATTAGTGGATCTACATATCTATCGATACAGCCCCGAGTAGCTGCCCGCACACGCTAGGCGGCGGGGAATAATATACAGCGTGTGGTGTTGGGGTGTTGGGGTGTTCGGCTTGGTTGCTTGGGAGCCTGATTCATAACTTAACGCATGCCGCTTCCCACACTCCGTTCGTGTGGAAAAACTGTCCGTGTCTTAGTTGTTTAGCACGGAGCGAAGCCAGTGCTTCAACGACGTGTGCGTGTTGGACTTGGCGATGAAGATGCGCTCGCTGCTCTTGCTGCTCTTCCGGTGTGAGCCGTTGCCTGACGATGACCATGATCGACTCCGAGACAACTGCCCACTTGAGCCGGATGAGTTCGACGACGACGACTCGAAAGAGGCACCGCTAGCGACGGCTATCTTCTGATCCGATGTACTCGACGTCAGAATGGGCTGCGTGCTGGCGTTGCGCGAAAGAAGCAGCTTGATGGTCTGGAACTGGCTCATGCGGCTGGCCTTGAGCAGTGGTGACTCGTTGCCCACAGTCATTGCATCCACGTTCGCTCCGTGATCCAGCAGGCAGGCGACGACCGCGGTGTTACCGCGCTGAGACGCCAGGTGGAGTGCCGTGCAGCGATCGTGTGTCACGTCGTCCACCGGCACCTTGCCAACTTCTAGTAGCAGCTTCACGCATGCAAGCTGGTTTTCCTGGGCGGCGATGTGCAGTGGCGTCTCGCCACTAGGCCCGACGGCCGTGCACTTGGCCCCCTTCTGTAGAAGTGTTTGCACTACAACCTCTTGGCCACGAGCACAGGCCAAGTACAGCGGTGGAATGCCACTGCCATCTTGTGCGTGCACATCGGCACCCATCTTGATCAGAAGCAGAACCGTCTTGGCGCTGCCGTTCTTCACCGCCACATGCAGCAGCGAGCTCTGTGAGGTCTTGTCGCGCGCATCCAACAAAAGTCGGGTGTCGTACGTCTTGGCCAGGCACTTGAGGAGGCGGTAGTCTGGCAAATTCACGGCGTCGAACGCGCACTGCACAATGCTCTGTTTTGAGGTGGCGCTCTTGCCGTCACCTAGTAATACGCGAACCAATTCCGTGTGTTCTGCTGCTGCTGCCGAGCACGCCTTCAGTAACGAAGAGCTCGAGATCAGAGGCACGTACGTGCGTTCGTTCGCCTCTGCCCCCTTCTTGTGGAAAAGCTGGTGCACCGGACTGGTCTTCTTTTTGGCATCTGCGTTCGCAAAGTTCACCAACGTGCGAATCACATCCTCGTGCCCGCGACTAGCAGCCATCACCAAAGCCTCATCATCAATCCGAGCGCCGTACTGCATCAACAACTCCAAAATATCCGACTTGCGGTTCTTGCAGGCGATACCGAAGCAAGTGCGTTGCCTCCGCTTGCGTGTGAGCATGGGGTCGATACTGCGTCTCCTGTGGTTGCGAATGTGGCTGGACAGCGTCTGTCTCGCCCCCGGCGTGGCGCTACCTGCTCCGTTCGGGTCTGCGTGGCGCTTGAGCAGCAGCTTGACGATCTTAGTGTCGCCCGCTTCACAGGCCACCTCGAGTGGCGTGCGACCACACGCACAACTGGAATTCACGAGCTTAATCAGGTCTGTGCCAAAGTAGAAGCTCAGCAGGTGCTTGAGCGCCTGCAGCTCTGCTCTCCTGCAGGCAGCGTGGATGGGGGATGGCATGTCCTTGACGTCGTCCGTGGGTGTCAAGCTCTGGCAGCTGCACTGATCTGTAGAACTGGCCGAGAGACTCTGCTCGATCTCCTGCTCCGGCTCCGTTTGCACGAACGACACCTTCTTCTTCTTCTTCAGCTGCTTCTCCTTGTTGTCCTCGCTGTTGGTGACGCTGCGTTCCAGAGCGCGAGGAATAGTACTGACCGCCACGGAGGCCGACGTGGACCGGTTGCGCAGGATGGAGCTGGGGCTCGAGTTCCGCGGCGGTGACTCGAGCGTCACGGGTTCGGGCGCCGTCCGAAAGGCCTGGCGCAATTCAATGGTTTGGTGGTCGAAGGCCACGCAGTTGCGTTGGCGCGAGAGCTCGGCCCGCCGCGGGGCGTTGAGCACGCTGCTGGCCGATTCGTAGTCGCGCATGGGCCGCAGTTTCGCTTGCGAGGACGGCACGACGTCGTCGGCCGACACGAGCTGGAGCTGCATCTATATTATGTACTTGTTCGTCTGCTAAGGAGCTGAATGAGGCAGAGAGTGAGGTCTGCGCTGCTAAGTAGGTGGCAAGTGGGCGGACTGCTACGCTGCGACTCCGTCCAGCGTGAGTGAGTTCGGCTTGGGAAATTGCGAAGTGCGAAGCATAGCCGACCAGTGTGAAGCTTACGCCAGCGCCGCACTGTTGTATCTCGGATGGGATTTTTGCATGGTTTTTGGAGCTTCGTTTCAGTATGCTAACTGGACTCGGAACGGCGACAGAGAGTGAGGCGAGCTACTATGGCGAGTGTGGCCATCCGGGAAAAAACATGCCGCATATGATGATCTCTTCCTTCGGTGCGGGGCTTCTCTCGCTCGGCATCGGCGGAGCTGGAGACGCATCGATTCAGGCAGATGGCGATGCGAAGGAAGGAGAGACTGCACTTGCACTTGCAATTGCCGCTGCAGCGCAGCGCGTGCACAGCCCGGACAGTGGATCACCATTTTGGAATCGGGATCCGCCGTGCTGACCACCGACGCGACTCGGTTTCATTATGCCGCGTCGCCTGTCTACCGACCGGAGTGAATCCGCCAAAACGGTATCCGGCCGAAACGGTACAAGTAGGAAATCGGCATGGCAATTGAGGTGCTGCTGCGTCTTTCGTCTGCGTTGCCATTTTCTCATGGGCGCCATGCTGGCAGACCGTTCTCGCTCGAGGCGTTGCCGCACCGATATGGTAGGCTGAACAGACTGGAACCCGGTGCTCGGGGCTTGCTGGCCTCAATGCAGAGAACTGTTGCCGTTTTGGGCGGCTGTTGCTGCAACTTGCATGCAAGACGCTGCTGCTGAACTGCCCTAACTGGCACGGGCAGCGGTGCTGGGCTGGACTCCGGCTGGTGCGCGCCGGAGAAAGCGGGAGGATTGGTGGTTGCCGGCGCGGTTGTCCTCTTGTCGTTTCGAGTGAAAAGCCCGCATGGCCATCGCGGTTCGCGAGAGCTCGTCCGTCGTGCACTTGTGCCGCAGGACACGAAATATAGCACGGGCAAGCGGCGCCACCCAAATGGCTGGGCGCGGCTTCCAAGCTGTAGACGAGAAATGGGTGGATCCATCACTGCTTAAGCTCCGTTATCGCCGCTGATTTTTGGCTGCAGCAGCCAGCTCGCTCGCTCGAAGGCCAGTCGCCCACCCAGTCACTGGGCCAGTGAGGAAAGCCGCGGCAGCTGCAGTGCTGCTCTGAAGCGAGGTGGCATCTGAAAGGATGACGATGCTGGGGGTGAAGATGGAGATGACAGGCGACCAGTCCAGACAGCGCGTGCTGACAAGTTATGCGAGGCGGGTGCGTCATCGCAGGTGTGATCATCTATTAGAAGCTACTTGGCTGGCAGAGCCGCAGCCGCGATAAATCATCGCTGCAGCCGCAAAAGCTGAAAGGGAGCGACCGACCGGCACGTCTTTCGTCTGGCCTGAGCGGTGTTGGTCATGGTGCTGACGCCACCAGCCACCATCTTGGCATCTTGGCGCTGCCACCATCGCCCGCTTGGACCGATGGGTGAGGCGTCGGTGGGGGGCTGAAATAGCCATCTCATGCCGGGTTAGTCGATTGTATCGGGGCCTCCGCCGCCGACCCCCCTGTCTGAGAGGCATGCCGCACCACTGCGTTCAGGCGGCAAATGGTGCCGGCGTTCGATGCGCTGGACAGCGAGGACACGTCAAGACATCACTGCCGGGGCGCTGACTCGCTCTTGCTACATCAGCGTTCTGCAAAGTGTCCCAACTCAGACCGCTGGTCTAGCAGAATTGGAGCGCCGACGACATCGAGCTCCGTGTACATGTGGCCTAGTGAGTGGCAGCAGTGCGCTATAAGGACACTGTCAGTCCAATCAGTAGCCTAACGTTACATGAACTGATCGGACTGCGGGCGTAGCACCGGAGCCATTAGCTACCTACACCAAGGCGGAAAGAGTGGGCCGCCCTGACCTCACGGCGTGTCGACAATCCAGCTTGTCCAGCTTGCTACTGGCTTGAGGGCCGTTCTTAACGACGGGTATGATGCCGTCAACAACGAGCGAGTCACTGAGCTCGAGCGAGCCGTGGCAGCTTGGGGTCTAGCGCCAGGCAGCTTGGGGTCTAGCGCCAGGCAGCGATCGCTAGGCAGTGTCAAACTGACCAAAGTTATGCAAGAGAATCAGGATCCCGACTTTATTTTGACTGAACCGGACACTTGCACTGGGCGGAATGTAGCCATGTGTGGCCCACACGGCTTTTCCCGACAAACTTCAACGTCCGGGTCGACTAGCAAGTTGAATCTTACAGGATATACATGTACATGTACTCTGGTACTTTGCTTTGCTTCCTCAGTGTACTGTATACTGAGGAAGCAAAATTTCAGAGTAAACTGTACTCCATGATTTGATAACATATTATGTTTTGGCTTGAGATGCAACAATGTTGCTGTGGCCACAATTCCACGCATTCCACTGTGTAACTATTCTCTCACTATCGACAGGTGCAGATACAGCATAGTTGCGCCGGTGGTCAGCGTGGCGAATCTCCTTTCCAAAATGGTGATCCACTGTCCGACGCTGCAGCAGCAATTTGTAAGTGCATTCTGAAGGTATCGCTGTGCCACCTCACCGACCGATGCGTCCCGCTGCCGAGAGCGAGAGAAGCCCCGCACCGAAGGAAGAGATCACCATATGCGGCATGTTTTCCCGGATGACCACAACTCGCCATAGTAGCCCACACACTCTCTGTCGCCGTTCCGAGTCCTGTTACCATACTGAAACAAAGTTGCAAAAATCCCATCCAAGACAACAGTGCGGCGGCGAGCTCGGCACTGGCCTGAGCTTCGCATTGGTCAGCTTCGCTTTTCACTGGTCAGCTTCGCTTAGCATTCCGCAACTTCCCCGACTCTGCGCCCTCAGTCTACACATGAATTTGTAAAAATAGTCCAAATTGAAGTACTGAGCGCTTACTATTTTTGCGCTGGTCGTATGTGACCGAATTTTGTGATTTGTGCCACGTTCGTATTTTAAAAAAATAGTCGGACTTGCTTCAGTATCGAGCTGCAGCTACCGCCTCTCCTACCGCCATGCAACTCGAAGGCACTACACGTACTTAAGTAGATCGTTTTGTAGCCTACAAATTGTAGGTGCTGCTATGTATCTGGCAGTGTAGCCAAGTGACGACATCGTTGCAATAGCTTTGGCGAGATTTGACGCTATAGCTGTCTAAGGCGAAGGCAAAATGCAATACCTTTGGCCAAGTTTGACACTGTCTAATGCTGCTCAGGCCGTCTAAGCGTTATACTAAGGCCCCACAAGCCAGCACGCCACAGCGCGGCAAGCTGAAATGATCGTCTACTCTTTGCTTGGGTGAAGGTATTTCCGGCGACTAGCTCGATTCCCATCTGCGTCATCGGTCTTTCACCTATCGGATATATTTTGCCAGTCACGATCTACATTTTGCAAGGGATGGCCTTACCTTTCTCCGAGTTGACTTCGCCGGCGAAGCTGGCGCTGCCGCCCTCTCCCCCTTCTAAACTGGTCCATTGAACTGCGAGCAAAACTGCAGCTGTCACCAACCTGCTCCTGTGCTTTGCAGCATTGGAGACGCCGGGCTACATCGTTCCAATCCAGCACTAACTATCGCAGGCAGACGAACTACTCCAGCAAATTTGAAGTATCCTCTTCAAGCGTTTTGTGTACCATCATGGATCACGTAAGGAAGAAGATAAATGTATTTATTTTCATCGACGTTGCCGTGTAAACTTGAAAAAAAAAGACGTAGCCACCGCTAGCTATGACTCTTCCTACCACGTTCACTCATCAAGTTGCTCTCGACGGCGTCGGCTGCGGAAAACAAACAAAAGTCCAATTCAGAACGAGATCAGCATCAAGTACACGTAGCTGCATTTGTTTGAAGTCGCGTACCTTGCCGTTGGTGGTCTCTTGCTTGCGCTCTTCTTGCTCTTGTCATCCGTACCGCTTGCACTGCTACTCGACGCTTTTTTCGTTCCCTCTTTGGTCTCTTTGCTTCCTCCATTCGACGTTGATTGGGATTTCTCCTTGCTACTCGAAGACGCCAACCCACTGGGAGTCACCTCCACTTCATTGGCGAACGTGATCTCCACATCCTGTTCCGTCGCGACACCTACGCGTTCGAGCCAATAGTTCATGTTCAGCGCATACCCAGAGCCATTGGCAGCCTCAAAGTCGCGCGTGCGACGCTCAGGCATCTCCAAGTCGAGCTGCACGACGTTGTCGCTACGCCAGCGCACATTGAGCGGGTCGATGAGTCGGTTGCGTCGTGCGTACTCGCTCTCAATTCGTCGAGCACCACGGCGAGAAATTGGACGTTTGGGACGCAGTGACGATGGTTTTGTCTCCAAATGACTAACTTGCCAGGCATCATGGTCGGCATCATATCGAGCCCGCTTCTCGAGACCCTGTGCCTCGTCCAGCGGTACAAAGTGACTCAACAGTAAATGCTTGAGCTTGAGCTGCCGCGTAAGCTCCCGCACTGTGTCCAGCATGTCTTCCTTTTCTGCTTGGAACTCGGCCTTGAGGTCCTCGATTTCCGTAGTCGCAGCCTTGTGCTTGGCCCAGAGCTTTTTGAGTTTCCTCGTCTTGTCATCCACTGCTTCTTGTAGGGTGGCGTACTGTTCCTCCAGTAGCATGTTCGAGTCTTCCTTCTCAGCAAGTTCTTGAGCGAGCTGCAGCTCTTGGCGCTTTTGGGCCTCGACGTGTGCTTGAGCCTCGCGCAGCTGACGCTCCTGCTTGGCAGCTTTATCCAGCACGCGTCCACCCGAGATAAGTTTATGCTCAAGAGCTTCGAGCTGGTTGACCATTTCATCCTTCTGCTTGGCCATCGCCTTTTTCTGCTGTGCTTGAGACCGCAACTCGCGCTCCAGTTGCTCTCGCTCCTCTTCGGTCCGAGACTGAGCCGCTAGCAAAGCCTTCATTTCTTCTTGCGCCTTCTGCTTGAGCTCACGCTTTTCACGTCGGGCGTCCTCCTCTAGTTTCCTTAAAACTTCTTCACTTACGCCCTCACGCTTCACAACTGTTTTCTCTACGATTCGCTCTACGATCTGCGGACCTGGAGCTGCAGCAACACCGCCACTGCCGTCTTTCGAGAAAGATTTACCCTCAGCACCAGGCGTGGCCGGGCCATTTTTCTCCTGAGCTGCCAGTGCCTCACGGAGCTCCTTGATCTTCTCCTGGTACTCGCGGATCTTGGCGTCTTTCGGGTCCTCGTTGATCTTGGGTTTGTTCTTGATGTTCTTGGCGCGGTTCGCGTAACGCAATGTAGATAGCGTTTCGTTGTAGTTGTAGTCGGCAGGCCCGCAGTTGGCGATCATGACAGTCTTCGCATTGCCACCAAGCGAATCCTGAAGTAACCGCGTAAGCTTCGAGTCACGGTACGGAATGTGCTGCGACTTGCCGTCCACGAGCGCAGATATCACGTTACCCAGCGCTGAGAGACTGAGATTAATCTTCGTAGCCTCTTTCATGCGATCACCCGTCGCACCAGTCTTGGACTGCCGCTCACTACCTGCAAGATCCACGAGGTTCAGCTTTCCGACACAAATGTGCGGCTTGCCGTTGCCTTCAGCTTGCGCTGTTGATAAGGCTTCAATCGTAATGGTGAACATGGAGTGCGAACGAGAGGACGTCTGGTTCATGAGCGTGGCACCAACACTACGGTTCTTCTTGCCCTGCTGCATAACGGCGTCGATCTCAGCAGCGGCTGCAACTTGACGAGATGTCAGATCTTTCACGAATACACCGGCGTCCACCGTCTCCTTGAGCTCGAGGCGGTTCTTGGGGTCGGGCGCGAGCAGGTCACGGATCTCTTCGTTGTAGATCTCGAGATACGACGCGTACACCATGAACTGCTTGTTGTTGGCCTCGGCAGCGATGCGGTCGAAGATGTGCGAGAATGAATTGGGGATGATACCCTTGGCCTCGGGCGGTTCCGAGTAGCCCTCCATCGTGTGCGACTTACCGGCACCCGTTTGACCGTAGGCAAAGATGGTGCCGTTGAATCCGTTCACGACGGACTCGACGATGTCCGTGGCCGCCTGCGCATACACGTCCTGCTGTGAACTCTCGGGTGGAATGGCCGCGTCGAACGTGAACTTCTTGGGCGGCTCTCTAGCGTCCGCTTCCGGGTTAGACAGTGAAATCTCACCCTGTGCCGGACTGGCATGTACGATGTACGTTCGTCCATCTTGAACCTCCTTGGTGCTGAGTGGACGGATGCGTACGCATACGCGGACGCTCTCGCTCTTGCTGGCCATGGCTGGGGCTCGAATAGAATCTAAAGGAGGTCGATTCCGTCGCTTCGGTAAGAAAGCCCTCAGCCGAAACGGACGAGTCGACGCAATGCCTGCCGGTTATGAAGTGCTCCTCTAACTTATCGAATATCCACCATTCAGGTTCACATATTCGTTTCCACTTTCCGATGACTCACTTCGACAACCATAAATTCACGACTTCAATTCATACACACTTGATGCTCAAAACAATACTTTATTTATGGTGCTTGTCTATCGTCCAGCCTAAACGAAGTTGAATTAACAGTCTCGTCAAAAGCTACGATGACAGCCATAACATCTTTCATCTCACAATCTACCCCCTCACCAGCACCAGAACACCTGGGATACCAACATTGGCACTTCAGGGAAGTTCATTAGACGACAATTCGACACTAGTACAATTTGTTTTTCACCGCCTCTCGCTTTCGCACTACCTCCGCCACCCTTCCACAACAGCCACAGATTCAACTTCTACCTCCGACGCAGCTTCCACGACGGGCTCAACCTCGGGCGGAATCGACACCTGCCACAGCACGGCCGCCATCACCGCGTCCACCTCCGCGTCCACCTCCGCGTCCACCTCCGCCNCCGCGTCCACCATAGGCTCCGACTCGACCGGAGCGGACGTTTCTTCCGCCACGGGCTCTGCCACGCACGCCTCCGCAGCGCTCACCACATCCGTGACCATGCTTGCAACGGCAGCTCCCACCTCAGGGTCCGGCACCGTCGCATCGGCGTCGGCATCCTTCGCGGCCTCCGACTCACTCGAAACGATGGCGACGACGGCCTCTTCGGCTACCACCGGAGGCTCCGGGACTGCCTCGGCCGCACCCACCGCTTCCACGACGGCTTCCACGACGGCTGCCACGAACTCCACCGCCTCGACTGCCACGGATTCGGCTTCCACCTCCGACGCAGCTTCCACGACGGGCTCAACCTCGGGCGGAATCGACACCTGCCACAGCACGGCCGCCATCACCGCGTCCACCTCCGC
>KQ473469.1:0-23146 GCA_001314375.1 Phytophthora podocarpi | reverse complement strand
CTTCACCTCCGCGTCCACCTCCGCGTCCACCTCCGCCTTCACCTCCGCGTCCACCATAGGCTCCGACTCGACCGGAGCGGACGTTTCTTCCGCCACGGGCTCTGCCACGCACGCCTCCGCAGCGCTCACCACATCCGTGACCATGCTTGCAACGGCAGCTCCCACCTCAAGGTCTGGCACTACCGCGTCTGTATGCTTAGCGGCCACCAGAATTTCTGAATTTGGGTGGGGTATCACTTGGTTGTTGACATGTGATTGTTGAATTTCGTTGCAGCAATCGTGTATTGCGCTGCTGATGGACGCATCGATAAACTTGGAAATTGTGCTGCTCATCATGGCTTCTAATATTGCTTGGTCGGAGTCGCTCTTGAGTAATGGGAAAATTGGAGGCTTATAAGCACTACCTACAATGGATGAAGCCTCAATTGTCGGTATGCTTTCTTCTTCATGAATTTGGTCCCCATAGGCAGTATTATTAACACTGTCATCAATCTGGGTGTCCTCGATTTCTTCTGCCCGGTCATTTGGGTGTTCAGCAAGGGTAGCAACGACTTTCTCCCCATCGTTGACCTCCTTATTGTCATCGATCAGGAAGTCATCTTGAGACGCGTGGTCTTCTACAGCAACTCCGTCGGTAATGTCGCTTCTCCCACATTGTTCGACATAATCTGGTTCAAGTGAAGTCATTTTCACAAGATGAGCAAGTGCGTCCTCTACAGCCGCCTTCGTTGCATGGAACTCCACGTCGTTTATAACCACTAACTCCACAATATCTTCCAGGGTACCACCCACGATGCACTTTATCGCATTCAATACTCTTCTCCGCGCTCGCATGCCACGTAACACACGATTGATTGTAGTAGCGGCAAAAAGGATCTTGTTAAACTCTCGTTTGCCCAAATATCTCCGCATTTGAGCCTGAATTTCCGCTGCCGCATTGTTCTTTCGGCTACGTGCCGCTCTTGCCAAGAACCCACGCACAACGGACTGCAGTAACACCAAACGGATCTTCTTGATAGCATATTTCGCACGCTCATTTCGAGAACGCCACGCACTTTGAATCTGGACCACCGATGCAACGGTCATGTTCTTACGCGTTCGTGCAAGCTTGTCACGCCACACAGCTTGCATCCGCCGAATTTTGCGAAGTGCTTGTTCATATTGAGCTTTCTGATGATGCATGCGGAGCGTGCTCTGTATCTGGGTTGCAGCTTTTTCCTTGCGTTTTATTGCCCGAAATCGTATAAGTACACGCCTCCATGATGTCTAAGACGAGAAAGTAAGCGTTTAGTTTGTCGACGACACTAGCATTCTCCAGTTTCTGCTACGTACCTGTATTCGCATAGCAGCTCTCCGACGAATACCAAAGGCCCGAGCTTCCTCAAGTACACGCTCCTTGTGGGGGTTGTATTTCGCCCCCAAGGAGTGTGCGTAGATCTTGTCTGGTACTGCCGAAAGATGTGATGTCCGTGTCGCTCCAGGCGGCAGCGTTTGGCCCGAAAAACCTGTTGGTACTTCTGGAGTTGTGGTTGGTCGCTTGACAGCCCTCGCACGAGGTGATACACCCGCGGTTGACATTGGACTTGTGGGTCGTCGAGACGAGGGAGGTGCGGGACTAATATCTTCAGACTCCGGGCGATGTGCTTCTCGGGTCGATATCCGTCTTGTTCGAGGGCTAGCCAGGTCTTTTGGTGATTCATGTGACAGCTTTTGCGAACTGGGTGGCAATGGTCGTTTACTCCTGTGCTCCAGTGGTGGCGGCGAGGTGGGCCGAATGGGGGCACTAGGTCGAGCAGTACTCTGCGGAGGATCCCCTACCGGTGCGGTTGTGCTCCTACTGCTGGTGTGAAACAGGAAATTTTCTCGCATAACCTTGTAGGTTTCTAGAATACGCACAACCACTGGGTGCGTCTGCGGGAGGTAATGGACACCAACCTCCATGGCGGTCGCGAGGGCATCACGAGTTTGGTCGGGCATGTTCAGGTTCGCCCACTCGATGGCCAGGTTGTGCAAAGTTGCAGCCTTGAGCGTATGAAACACTTCAGCAACCTGGGGACTCTCGTTTGATGTACTTTGTCGTTGGGATTCGGCCACAGTGAGGCATGCCGTGTACATGAAACCAGCCTTCGCGGGCTCCTGCAGCAATCCATGCAGACACGCTTTCAAGAAGTACGCGATGGGAAATCGGTCACTGGGCGCGAGCTTATCGTTGATGCGCACAGCCTTCTCGGCAGCCTGCAGTGCCGCCTGGTATTTCTTTTGTTTCTTGTAGTAGTTCGCTATGTTTTGGTAAACCGCAGCACGTTGGACGTGTTTTTTGCAATACTGGAGACCATCCCGAGCAGTTAACTCCTCCGCCATCTTCAGTAGCTTAAAAATTGCACAACAACTGGTTGTCAACGCCTGCAAGAAATATTCAGAGCGTCTGAAGGTGCAGACGTACCAGAAACGCAGTATTATCCCCCGCCACCGCAGTTTTGCGTGCCCCACACATGCACAGCGCAACGAGTTGCACACAGCGAATCTCGTAATCGATACGCAACCACTTAAGCTCATCTATCATCACACCAGGTGCTTCCTCACGTTTTTGTATACATCGGAGCTGAAAAGATGATTCGAAAGCGTCAACTCAACATCACTGGAACGGGAATAACATGCTCTGGCGTACCAGCATTTTAGCCGATTGCTCGTAGGTGTGCATGGCATCCATGAAGCGGTCGCTGCGTTCAAGTTGCACCGAGAGGTTGTCTGTGCGTTTAATCTTCTCCATGACGTTGTTACCAAACATCGACACCTAAAACACAAAACAAAAAAAACAAATGATAGAGACCCGATCAGACATAATTCGTTCATCCCTGTTTCCCGAACGGACTTACACTGATCTGCGCGTATTGCATGCTGTCTATCGGTGGTGGGCGCACAATTTGCTGGTCACCTGCAAATCCATTAAGTGGAGCAGACTAGGTGAGTGCATTGTGAATAAGTTAAAAAATATCATGTACAACGTCGTTACCTTCGTCGGGTGCGAGCCAAATGCAACGCAGTTTCTTCTTGTCTCTCAAATCTAGTGAACGCACCGTATCCAAACCTCCTTGTGCTGGGGGAACAGGACTCTTGAACAAATACTTGGGCGGTGGGGCGGTAGATATAGGTCCCCATGCTACGCCTTTTGGGTGTGGGGCATTCAGCGTTCGGTCTTCAGATGTTGAAGGCCCTGCCACTTCTGGCAGATGGCCCGATAGTTGTGCCACGGGCTTCTCTTTCGCCAGGTGACGCCGCATCTTGAGGTACCAACAGGGTGGCGAGCTCTGCAGCGCTGAGTTGAGCAGGGGAATTCGCAATGAGGCGTTGGATTCTTAGCAGTCGCTCGCCCGTTTCGGTTCTCCTGACAATGGTCACTGGTGCGCTTGAATTCCCTGCGAAACCACCACCGCAACATGCTGGCCGAGCCAGTGTTTGCATTCCAGAACGACAGATGCTTCCTAGAAAACATTTTCAAATTAGTTAGCATAGTTAAAGGGGCTAGATCGTCTAGACGCGGCCTGGCTCGATTCGCCAGAAGTTAATGTCATTGTACGCCTCGTCGGCGAGATTTCGTGTGCGGACTTGCGACGCAACTGCTTCCGACACGAGTTGGTCTTCGTCCTCGATCAAAGATGCGCATGAAGTTGTGCTAAGGTTGCTCGGTACTGACCGAAGTGTCGGCACGACGAGTTGCGCGCTACTCTGGGGGGAGACTGGAACCTGCGTCGTCGGGGAGTAAATGGGCGGGAACATGGCGTCCATGCGATCCAGCAGGCTTGTGTAGGACTCATGGAAGCCCATGAGCGAACGATGTCGTAGACTGCCGTCAGCAGGATCTACAACGAATACCTTCCCTGAGAAAACACCAACTTGCGTGAACACAACGCTATCAGCCTGGGTCGTGCCGAATGCCGCGTAGAACGGGTTCACACAACGTGGGAAGAGAGACCGCAAAGCACCAAGCGCAGCAACCTTGAAATCTTGCGCGTCAATCGTTTCATTGCTGTAGGGGGCGAGAAGGTGATCAGGTGAAAGCAGTACTGGGCCCATAGGTAGCGCGATTTCTCCATCCTCTCCAGCGCTGTTGTGAAGCAATGTGTGAAGCAGGTTGGCCTGCGAAAGTCCGTGACAGGTGACATACACAACTCGGTAGCCGTTCCGTGCCATCTTCGAATAAAATTCTACTGCTCCCGGGTGCATTGCGGCGGGATCCCTGCGCTTGAACATGCTGCCCGTGGCTGCACTACTTGAAATCGCTCCATCGATTTGGGCAATTACAACCTTTGCCGTGACTGGCCACACATACAACTTCGCCGTCACGCGAGCCACCTCGCCTGCACCGTGTGATCGCAGCACAAACGCGATGTCGTTGGTACCGACGCGTAGACCCATTTCCAGTAGTTCTTCTTGTGACGGCTTCAAGCTTTTCTTGAAATACAGCTCGCTGGTGAAGCTAGTAGTGTCTTGTGTCGACCCACCGTCATCGCTACAGACTTCGTCCAGCGGCTCCAGTGTAGCAGGCCCGCGACCTAGAGCCGACCGAGAAAAACTAGACCCAGAACTCTTGATGATCTCATCACGAGTCTTGACTCCGTTTTCCGCATCCGTTGCCTGCAACTTCGTAAGTGTATCATTTACACTAGGCGAAGTACCTACCGACAAGTGCTGAGAATACGGGAACAACACTCGAGACACAAGGTACGCTTGCATGTCCGCATCGTACGCCGAAATTTTCCCATCCACGAAAAACCTCAATTCCGGGTTTGCTAAAATATTTGTCGAGTTGGCACGGAAGAAGTCGAACGTGACAATATGCTCGGAGAAAATCCGATGTACGTCTTCCTCCGTCTCGGCATCGTCCAGCAAATGGCCACAAAGTGACATCGAGGGATGGTCGAAATAGTCGACATCTTCTCCGCCCCCTGCAGCTGCCAACGCTTCAACATCCACCGCATCAAAGTACACCGAGGCGCTTTTCACCATTCTCGGCAGATCGTCGTCTTCCGCTTTATCTCCAGACAGAACAATTGGCAGCGTTCCCCATCCCCACGTTAACCGTTGCTGTCTTTGCCCCTCGTCTTGAACCACGTCCTCTTCGTCTTCAGGCTCCAATGTAGCTTCCTCCTGAACGAGTTCGTCCGTGTCGCCAATGCTGCTGAGGGGGCTTGGCAATGGCGACGCCGCATAGTCTTGTTCATGTACTGGTTCCTGCACTGGGTGAACGAAATAAGCTTCACCAGCAGTGCCCAACTAATACGTCATCAAATATGAAAAAAAAAACATAGTACAGTATAGTGTCTAAGATCAACACTCCTTCAATATGCTCTTCAACATGTTTTAAGACCAACTCTCCCTCAACATGTTGCAGAATACGCACCTTCATGCGGACGCCGTCGACGACTTGGCCGTTGACTTCGAGTGTGACCTGCTGCTTGTCCTCCTGGTTAAGTTTGTGCAGCGAGCCGAAGTGCACGTGGAAGGGCGAGCAATGCAGCAAGCCGTCGGGCTGCTGCACGGCCACCACGTCGATGGCGCCCGAGTCCGAGTCCTGGTGGAAGACGTTGCTGACGTAATCCTTCACCGAGTAGATGACGTTCATCTGTATTGCGGCGCTTTAGAGTGAATGCGGCAGCGACACGGCAGGATGCGGAATGGCAAAGTGCAGAGTTCACAAACGCTTTGTGTGGAGGAAGAAGCTTGGCGTGTTCCTGCCTGCACTTGACTTGGGTTGGTCAGTCGTGCAGTTGTAGTGCGTAGAGATACGGCTTGAGACTCAGATGGACTGGACCGTAGGGATGCTCGAGTGTAACGAAAAGTGTAGCGGCGATGAATTTCGATCGGTGCCTATCGTCCTGCTGAAGGCAAAAGTGAATGTGCTGCGTCCTGTGCCGGGAGAGTCTTTGTTTGTGGCGCTCGGGGATCGGGAAATGAGCAGCTTCTGGTCTCGCAAAAAACGCACAAATATCGCATGCATGGAGACCGATTTTTAGCCCGCCCGATGTTCGATGTCAATCACCGAGATTCAAGACCGACGTCACCGCCGGTGACAAGCGCTAAAACGAGCAGGATGTCGACGCCTTCAAAGATGCCAAAAAAACAACAAAAAGGCAACTTGGCGCGCGGTAACGGTCGCTTCAGTCAGCGACTGAACAGCATGTACATCAAGTGACGTACACTTTCGTCAAGTTACGTAAAAATTTCTCAATCTCAGGATAAATTTGCTTTTCGTGTTCGGAAGGTCTGTGCGATGTGCATTTCATCAGGCGGCTGGACTCGATGACACGATGCAAAGAACTCGAGCCTAGGAGTCCTACAATGTATTAATACGTGTAGGAATGCCGCTGCCACGACGACGACAAGACGCCAAATTGTCAGTCTGTCTATCGTGCGTGCGTTGGCGAGTCGTCAATGGCGAAAAGTCCCGCAATGCGTTGACTCGTAGCAGTGACGTAACGATGATTGAATGGGCGACGCGCACCGCACCGCACGACACTGTTGTCAAACCATACCGGCTGCATTACACGTTTCCAAAATGAAGCAGCAGCGACCATCGACCGATAGATAAATCTGTAAAATGAATGAATTCCTGAATTCGTGCATGCAGAATCCTAGATAAGCAGCAGTAGATTTTTGCTCACATGTCAACCGCTTCTTCTTGAAGTTGCTGTTTCTGCTTACAGCAGGAGAGAACACCAAATTTGTACGGGATGTGCCATTTTCATAGGATTCTCTAGTTTACCAAACCGCTTCAACCACGCACACGGCCAGTGCCTCCGATCATGATCATGGCCTGGGGTTGAACCTGGTGCTTACCGTCAGCTGAGACTTTTCTCCGACGTCATTGTACGGGCTCATAAAGGGGTGGCCTCAGGTAGCCCGCGTCGCTCTTCCTCGAATTCGAGCATGCTCTGCGACTTCGTCTCCTCCACGCTCTTGGCGTGGTTGTAGGATCTCTTGATCAGCGTAATGTCCGGCGGCACGTACGATCCGGCCTGCCCGGTGGCTATGGCTTTAGATGAGACGCACGGCACGAACTCGAAGTACGACGCGTCTCCGCGAAGACCCATGTCCACCAGCAGGCCGTCGTTGCGCGTGCCAATATACCGGCGGTGCTGGTTCATACTGCTCAGGTGTCCGCCCGACGAGTACTCCCAGCGCATGCCGGACGTGCCGCGCAGGCAGTTGGCCTTTTTCATCCGCAAGTCGCGGAAGCACGAGAGCGTCGAGCGGCTGAACATGTAGCGACCCGATTCCTCATGGAAAAACGCGACCTTCACGCAGTTATACTGCTTTGAGTAGCATTCGAGGCGGAAGGCTGTGCGCCCGCACGTCTCCGGGTTGTCGCCCTGGGGCACAACATCCACATGGAGTCCGTCGTCCACGATTCGCACGTACTTGTTGCCTTGAACTCGAAGGTAGACCTTGGACCCTGATAACCTGAGCACGTTGTTTACCACTGTACGCGATACGGCCTTGATCTCCTCGATCTCATTCTCCAGCGCATCCACGTCCTCTATTGCAAGGCGGTTCTCGAATGGCACACGGCCACTTACCTTTGTGAGTATCTGCTTGGACCACTGGTGTCCGGTCTTGCACCAATGCGCAGCGTGCTCACAGTTCTGGGTGAAGATGTTGAAATCGCCCTTGCCCAACCCCAGTAGGAACTTGCATCGTGCCAACACGACTTCGGGCAAATCCGATTTCCCTCGATGTACCTCGCCCCACTTGGACAAAAAGTCTCGGAACGCGGACGTGTGGTACTCCACGAGGCGAAAGTCGTCTAGACTGCGGTTGTACAAAAACTCCTCTAACGTCGATATACGGAAGCACGAGTCGGCCTGAGCTTCTCTGTAGCCCTGCAACGGGCTCCACACATGGCACACGCGGATGTCCGACGGCTGATCTCCGGAGGCCCACACGATGCCGTGGTGCTGGTATGAAAACGGCCAACGGCTGTAGTCCCAGATGCAGATGTGGTCACCAGGTCGCAGTGACGAAATGTTCTGCACGCGCGTGTACACGCCGCCCATGGTCTCCGATCCTGATCTCTTCTCTTCGTGGCGAATTCTTGTCTGCCGCCACTACCGGTAGTGGGGGGATGAGAGAGAGCTCTCTCTATCAATCGGATACCTATCAACAGAGTACTGTAGCACCTGTCGCAGACGCGAATGAGGACCTATCGGAGGTCGATTTTGCAAGATGGGAATGGAGACACCTACCAGCAAGCGTAAGTCCAAAAATGAACGACGCAAGTGAAAGTGAATGGAATTCAATTGATATTATTCAGACCGCTAACGATGCCTCAAAACCGTTGGCGCCTGGGTAAGACAAGCGCATGACGCGTAGGAACGATGTGCTCTTGGCCCTGAACCTTGAAATAGGGCAGCGCAACCGACAATCGAGTCGGGCGCGGCGAATCGACGACCTGAACAGATCGAAAATGGACAGGCTGCTTGGTCTGCATTGCGTCCGTCCTTAACGTTGGGTTGAGTCAACTCAACATGAGAGTCGGGATCAAGGCAATTTTGCCAGGATTCTCAGCTAACTCACGTCACGAGCCAGTCTTACAGTTGAGTGCAGTAGAAGGATGGCGTTTTTAAGAACGTCGTCGCGGAAAATTCCACGTGTCGGAACCAGTTCACGTCCCGATGCGGCATTTTGCCGAGTTTGTGGATCACCTGCGTGGAGGTCCCCCACATGACGTCGGTCGAGCTTCTCCAGATCACGCTCTTCAAGTGGAGGTGGCAAACGTTAGCAACCACTGGCGGCCACTTGAAAATGTGGCGGGCTAATCCCTTGCGAACGTTGACTATTTCGGCCGAGAAGCTGTCCAGCACGAACAGAGTGCGGCCATTAACCTTGACACGAAGACCTCGATGCTTAGTGCCATTGCTGTTTAAGGTGTTCGTCGATCTGTTCCCTGCGGCCATCTTGAGGGCTGCAACGTGGTGCTTCAGCGCAAGAACGTCCTCTTTACGTAGTTGATCCTCGAATGGCATGGTTCCGTGTCCTGGCGTAAGCGTCTGCGAGCACCACTGGTCGCCAGTCTTGCACCAACGCGCAGCGTGCTCGCAGTTCTGCATGATCGGATTGTAGTTGCCACGCTCGCGCCCGAGTAGCAATCTGCAACGCGCCAGCACAATCTCCGGCGGGTCGGCCTTGCGCCAAAACAGTTTGGTACCGCGAGTATCGTACTCTACAACCTGCAACTCGTCCACGCTGCGGTGATAAAGGAACTGCTCGAGCGTCGACACTCGGAAGCTCGAATCTGTCTGTGCCTGTCGAAAGCCTTCCAGCGGTGTCCACACGTGGCAAACCCGGATGTCTTCAATGCTACCGCCGGACGCCCAAACTATGCCGTGGTGCTGGTACGAAAATGGCCAGTGACTGCGGTCCCAGATGAAAATGTAGTCTCCGGGACGCAGCGCCTCCACCTTCACGACGCGAGAGTTCACGTTACCCATGGCGGCACCAAACTCCGCTGCCAAGGAAAAATAGTTAATGCTGACATCGTCCTTCAAACTGCATCCGTGTGGCAATCACGTTGAAGACCGCACAAGATTACTCGCTCCACCGGCGCGCGACCATCATCACGCGATGATGCCGCCGGAATCTATCGGAAAGGTGGGACTGAATCTGCATGGTGATTGAAGGTGCAGGTTTCTTCGACTCGAAGACTTGGAGAACATCTTGGAATACAAAAGGGACATCATGGCTTCAGAACCTCGCATTCATTTACTGCTTGCTGCGGTCTGCTTCCGATTGGCAGGACAACAACGAGCTTCGAGGCTGCGTCGATAAATTAAGGAGAGCAGCTCCGTTCTCCACTAGATGCGCCACGGCCGGTTGGATACAATCTGGTGCCTATGCCAGACGCACAGCACAAAACTATACATTAAACTTACAGGCTGCCGTTATCGCCGCGCTGCACCGTAGCGTGACGTGTCGTGTCATGCCGAGCTGTGTCTGCGTGTGCTCCTTAACTTCCAAACCTGTACGAAGAGGTTGGTGTCTTGGAGCACGCTGCGTCTCTCCTCGGTAGCAGTGAGTTCATAATGCCGCGCTTGCGCAGGTAACCAACTTGCATCACACAAAAAACTGCGGGTGGGTGCAAGAATACCTGCTAACTCCTTTGCCTGCGTTGCAGTGCTTTTGGCTCGTTCACATGTTGGTAGACGATGAGTTTCAGAAATCTGTCAGTCATACAGACTCGACTAGCGGGGGCAATGCTGCCACTGCTGCTGCTCGTTCAGTCGTGGGGGTCGTAGTAGAGGATGTAGGCGACAACTTGATGAGCTCGGCCGCCTTATAGTCCCGCATACTCTGCGACTCTGTGTGCTGGACGGACTTTTCGTGGTTATACGTCCGCGTGACCTGGTGAATGTCCGGCGGCGTGTACGCCTCGGCAGCCCCTTCACAGGCAATAACCTCCACGCGCGCCGCATCCCCGCGCATGCTCACGTCCAGCAGCAAGCCGTCGTCCCGTACACCCACGTACCGTCTGTGCTGGTTCATACTCCTGAGGTATCCCAGCGTGGAGTATTCCCACGTCAAACCCGACTTGCCGCGTACACTCATCGGCTCCTTCATCCGCAAGTCACGGAAGCAGCTAAACGTCGAGCGACTGAACATGTAGCAACCTGACTCTTCATGGAAGAAGCGCACGCGAATGCTGTTGTAGCCTCTGGCGTAACACTCGAGACGAAAGGCTGTTCGCCCACACGTCGTCGGGTCGTGTCCCTGCGGCACGATTCCCACCTTTCCATCCGCTTGCACCTGCACATAGTGGTTGCCCTTGACGCGTAGGAACACCTTGGTGCGTGAAAGCTTGAGCACGTTGCTGACGACGGAGCGCGAGATGGCCTTGATCTCCTCCACCTCTTTCACGAGCGCGTCCACGTCTTCCTTCACGAGTCGTTTCTCGAATGGCACCCGGCCTTTGACCTTGGTGAGTGTCTGTTTGCACCACTGCTCGCCTGTCATGCACCAATGCGCCGCGTGCTCGCAGTTCTGCGTGAAGATGTTAAAGTCTCCTCTGCCCAGGCCCAGCAGGAACTTGCATCGCGAGAGCACGACCTCCGGCAGGTCAGCCTTGCTCAGATGCACCTCGCCCCACCTAGACAGCACCTCGCGCAGCCCCGACGTGTGATACTCGACCAGGCGCAGGTGCTTCTGCTTGCGGTTGTCCAGAAACTCCTCGAGCGTCGAGATGCGGAAGCACGAGTCAGCCTGCGCCTCCTGGAAGCCTTCGAGTGGGCTCCACACGTGGCACACGCGAATGTCGGCGGCCGTGGCGCCCGAGGCCCACACGATGCCATGGTGTTGGTAGGAAATGGGCCAGCGACTGTAGTCCCAGATGCATACGTGGTCGCCGGGCCGCAGCGACGCCACGTTCAGCACACGCGTGTACACGCCGCCCATAATTGACAGTCGGCTTTTGTGCGAGGCGGATCGATGCGCCCCACGCGCGGAGAGATTAATGGAACGTGGACCGATTAAAGACCACTGAATGCACTCCAGGTCCTAGCGACTCTTGTGGGGAAGCGAAATTGAAAGTGACCGATGGCAGCGCGGCACTGCAGTGCGGATGGGGCTGGTCTGACTTTGTCATGGTGCACAAAAGCGGTCTAATCTAGATCTGAAATTTCATAGCCTAACATATAGCATATATATCCACGGGGCCATATGATCTGATTGCTCTTCCTTGAGAACTACCTACCAAGATAAAAACCGTTATAGAGGGTCTCGAATTAGGGAGTGCCACGCTTATCTGTACCCTCGTCCTCGGATTCATGTCTCCCATACAAACGCCACCTTGGCTTTTTGTGTCTCGCACACTCACAAACTTCAAGCCTGACCCGCCTCACGTGAAGAATGGCCTCCATGTGCCATTCCAGTGCTTCGGCATCGATTACAGTACCATGGTTACGTGCCAGTGACAGCCCCGGCAGAGCTTGCCGCAAGAAACTGGTGGGTTGGCCCATGTGCCTTCAATCGCGTAAATGTTGTCAAAAGCGCCGTTTCAACGCCCCATGTGAAACGCCGTACGCGGGGTTTGGTATCGGCCGTTGGCTTCTCGGCAGTAATATCCGGGGCAATCCGGTATTGATAAGCTGAGCTATCGCAGATAGCCCCAGCCCTGCATTATAATTAGAGAAGCTGCTGCAGCACTGCACTTAAGCTACAGACGTCCCCGCCTAATTTGCAACAGCATCAAGCAATTTACCTCACACAGGTAGTACAGATGTGCATGGGATTTGAGTACATTTTGCGTCTATGTGAAACCTGTGCGAATCTTGCAACCTTGCAGTCTTAATTGGCCCCACCTTTGCAGATTAGGCGGGGACGTCTGTATTACAGTAGCTAAGAATAATCAGGACGTGCACGCAGTTTACCGCCATCGAGTATTATTTTTGTTGTGACACACATGGCCTTTTCAACGTGCTATATATAAATGGTAAACTTAGACATCTTGTTCTATAGCCCCTAAATGCATCACGAATCTAGTGTCTAAACTGGAATAATGCATGTAGCTAATGACTGCTTGATACATTGGAAACTGACAAGTTGTCCGCAGGATCAAAATCCTGGCGGCTTCTCACATTCTCTCTCGCATGTTTAAGCAGTGCCTCGTAAAACCTCGAATGACAAGTATTAATATAATATTAATATTACCGGTATTATAATAAAATTTACTTAAAGTATTTGTGTAAAAACAACAAAATGTATTGACTTAACACCGTCTGAATGTTTGCGTGGTTTACACCAGTTTGACAGTCTTACACAATTTTCGTGTAGGCTTACACCAGTCTCCCTAATCAGCTTCAGCGTCGCATACTCGCTCTTCTCTACGAGATCATCCCAGCGATCGACACTCGAGCATGCCGGCGTATCACTCGACGTTCAACGAGCTGCAGACGCAGGAGGCCTGCGGCTGCGCCATCCTGCCCATCAAGACGCGTGCGCGCGGGCCCGCGCCCCCTGCACCCGAGGGCCAGGACGACATCGTGGACGAGATCCTCACGCTCTTCCGCGTCAACGTGCTGTTCACCAACTTCGAGATCAAGGGCAACGCTGACCGCGTGCTCATCTACGGCACGCTGTTCGTGCACCTGTGTCTCAAGAAGCTGGACCGATGCACCAACAAGGCGGACGGTGCGGCGGCAATGATGGCAGCGGCATCAATAATTATTGGAGGGAGCTGACAAAGTGTGTGTATTGTGCATTTCTGCTCTGTTGACTTTTCAGCCACGCGCATCTTGCAACAGACAGCGGTGGACACGTTCGCGATCCCCGGAGACTCAGTCTTCCCGCTGGGTGGAATGGTGCGCGCGCCGTCAAGCGCGAACGAAGCAGGTAGGGGGGGCTGTTGATGAGATTTCGAGGGGTTGCGTGACTCTGACGCTGTTGTTGCGTTGGCAGAAACGATTCGTGGGTTCTTCAAGCAGCTACGTGAGGCCATCGCCTTCCGTCTGGTGGACGAGGTGTTCCCTAACGGAATGAAGAGCAAGTGGTGGATGCTGTTCGCCAAGCGAAAGTTCATGAACAAGGAGCTGTCGCGTTAATGTGTTAACAGTGGGAAAGGAACACAACTGCCGCTCTACGATCTCCACTCCCCACGCGAATACAGAAACAATAATGCGCTGGGGAGGTGGTGCGCGTTGTAGGTTCAACGATCAGAACAGCCAACGGTGAGCAAGGGAACTCTTGTCTCGCCATTTTGAGGTGGAATTTACTGGGCTTATTGGCCAAACCAAGACGTCCCGAACCGAACGCACGTATACTGACTTCGTTGCTCTCTCTCTTAGTTGGATTTTACCACGTATATATGCATGCATCTCTCGTGTGTCGTATCCTCTCCGCCTTGCTTCACGCAAAGGTGGCGGCCATCTCGGAGAAGCCTCGGTCCAGCAACACGAAGTTCTCCAGCCACGAACTTGACGGCGCCACCTGCTGCAGCTGCACAATGTACTGGTGTGTGGGCTTGTTCAGATGCGCACTGACCGCGATCAAGTTGATGAGCGTGTCCTCGTTGCTAGGGTCCTTCTGCACAGCTTCGAGCAGCAGCCGCTCGGCCTCCACGTAGTTCTTGAGCGCCATAAAGGCTGCCGCTGCGCCGTTTAGCAGCAGTGGCGTGGAGCCAAACCTGTCCGCCAGTTCCTGGAAGTGCAGCGTGGCCTCGTCGGCCTTGTCGCCGCCCTGCAGCGTCAGACACCAGGCCTGCGCCAGCTGCGTCAGCGTCGAGTCCTCTTCGATGCGCTTCATCTCCTGCACCGTCTTCTGGGCCAGATCCAGCCGGTCCATCTGCAGGTACAAGTGCACGATGTAAAGCATATGCTCGAGCGAGCCGCCGCGGGTGAGCGCCGACAGCGCGTCCGACAGTTTCCCCTCGCGGGCGTAAATCTGGCCGGCGAGCAGCAGCAGGTGCGCGTTCTCGCCGCTCGTGGGGTCGGCCAGCCACTCCTTGAGCGTCAGGTCGATCATCTCCTTGTCTCCCTGGCCGCTCAGGTACGTGGCCCAGAGCTTCACGGCGCTCAGCGCGATGGGCGTGTTGCCGGCATCTGGGATGCTCTGCAGCACGAGAGGGAAGTTGCCCAGCGCCAAGTGCGCGCGATACACGTACACGTCGCGCTCATTGCGCAGCGCCTCGCCCAGGTGATTGAGCATGGCACCCTCGCTAAGCGCGTTCTGGTAGTTGCCCACCCATAGCTGGTTCTTGAGCGTGAAGAGTTCATCCGGTTCGGCCATGGTTTGTGTGAAGGGGATCCGACGAGGTGTTGCGTCGTATGGGAACTGACTGAAAGCTTGGATTTCCGCCACGTAGAAGAGACGGAATAGTGGCGATGAAAAATGCCACTATTTCGACGTTTCATTTAAACGGCTCATTTCATTGGGCTTTTCACTTCAACATGATATTTTTGTAAACACAAAGGTGAGGGAGGAGAAGTCAACGACGAAGAAGTGGGCCCTATTGTACCGGTGGGCACATGGTCTATACGATAAGCTTGGGTTCTGCCGCACAATCTGCTTCATTTCCCTCGAAGTAACCAGGATTTTGTTCGTTTGTGGTGTTCAGGAGTGGAGCGGCACCTCCATTGACGAAAAGTGTTGCTCACGTCGCGCGTCATTTGCCTTGTAGCAACGCAAAAAGGGGTACACGAACCATCTCGGTCTTTAGACTCGAGATTCTCGAGTCTAAGGACCAGCAGTCGACACAATCAAGCAACCTAGTAGCGTTAATAATGTACGCTAACCACTCACCAACCGCTGATCATACTGGCAGTAGTTTTCCATGTTGACTGTAGGTCAACCTCATGAACACCAATTAAACCACTATACCGCTGCACCATTCGCACTTCACTTCGTATGCCTCTCGATCTGAAACGTCGACACGGTCAATCGAGCAAAGGTTGCGGACAAAATACTCACGCATCCCACGAGCAGAGATGCCCGCGAGCTAAATTGCAAACCTCTGCTTGTTTTGCGAGCTACCGTTAAGCTCACTCGCTGAAGTACGACGTCGGCGAGCAGATTCAAGCCGCTCGGTCGAGCTTTGAGCAATCAACGTGCTCAACTATTAACGCCTCCCTCTGAAACCGGATTGGTTGAGAGCACTTAAAACCTCATGAGCACGCTCGCGAGATTTTAGCTGCTCGCGCTCGTTCCTGCGAGCTCTGCTCCCGGAAGCTCGTGGGATGCTTGAAAATACTCCTCGGCATCCACCGGTCATTCTGCAAGTTTCACCTTATTGCGTAAGTCAGAGTGATATTTTGTGGTGGGCGAGTCGTACATCAACCTTAAGTACAGATGATGTCGTCCTTACCGCCGAAATATGACGAGGGTCACTTCAACTTGATCGTTTTCGAGCGTAAACTGGTACCTTGTTGATTCACGACGCTAGTGGTGACCAACAGGGTGCCAGCTAGGGCTCCAGGGATCTCTTCACTTTCCGTTTTGCTTCGATATGACGTTCTCACCCCTACTCCGCCCCATTGTTCGCATGGGAGACGCTCTCCTCGGACAGTTTGCGCGGGTGTTCGTGCTTCTCTTAGGCTTTTGTCGCCGACCATGTCCAAGAACATCAGCTGGGACTACAATTCCGAAGACGTTGGCCCTATCGTGCCGGTGAGTGTGTTTGTCAATCTTGTGTGAAGAGAATACCTATCGTCCCCCGACTTAATCTCATTTGATCGAATTGCAGAAGTGGAGCGGACCTGGCGTCGACGAAAAGCGCAGCTCACGTCGAGCGGAATTCGCATAGATGGCAGTAACGCATGAATCAAAAAGCAATGCATTTGAGCCAGCATGCCCGTCGAACCAATCAAAGGCAAGTGAACTTGGTAGCGCTAACAATTGTACATTCAATACACGACCTCCTGTTGCCTAGTAGATTTCGAGCTTGGCATTTGAGTCAACAGCGTACACTCCCTTGTATCGATCGAAAAGGCCTTGCAACGCCTCGACGTACTTGGATTATCAAGGAAATTATTGTGCTCCGCGATTCCTATGCACACGATATCCTTGCACGAAATAATCAACTGCATTTCATAAACTTATGATTGAGGTGTGCTGCTGCTGCTGCCTTCGCTACGCATTACATGTACTTAGCACACTGCCCTCTACAGCTGTGCATTCCTATGCGAACTCGGCTCGGCGGGCACTCCAGTTGAAGAAGTTGGTATCTGATTCACTGCTCCACTCCTGGGTATCACAAAGAGTTAGGAGATTCATCCAAGTCAGACCCATCGATAAACACGTTTGCCTCTTCGACGTCGTACTCACCGGCACCAACGGCCCCATTTCCTCATCGCTGTGGTCCCAGCTGATGCTTTTGGCCATCGTCGGTGCGAGATGAACGGCGACAAGCACGAGCGCCCGAGCTAGCTGCCCTAGAAGAGCATCTCCCAATTGTACGAATGGACAGGGCGTGATCGCCATCTTCGCGGCAGATTCGCAAGCCCGCTGGGACGGATGTCACGGTGCACGGCAACGCGAGCGCCTCCATCCATTCGCAGCTATCATTTTCTCGTTCGGAGACTGCAGCTGATGACCACGGGTTGCTGCCGATCAATGGAGATCGAGTTGACGCCAAAGGAGACTTGTACCATCAACTTCAACTTGAAATGCCGACGAGGAGCACGTTGAAGTGAGTTAATCTCCAGCGGTCGGGTGCACGCCATCCAGTCTGCTTCACCGATGCAATCGACGATCAGCGTCCCGCAAATCCGCGCAATTTGCCTCGTCTCTACCGGTATTCGGTGCTGAGTACAGCGCGCCATCACGGCGCACGGCGGCCGTGCCGCCACCGTAGTTGGAGAGGATCCATCGAGATACAGCTCCAAGCCAATCACGACAGGAAGCCTTGGACTGGACTCCGTCGAGGATAGCCCTCCCAATTCGACGTCATTCGTGAATTCGGCGCGATGTCGACAGTTATCGGAGGACTCAAGAACGCGGCGTGCGGACGGACAGCAGCGTGGCCCGACAACAACGCGCGGCCGGAGCTGTGCACGCTACAAGGTCGTATGCTGCGGCATCTCCAGCTTTGGATTCTCTACGGACTCTGGGTCGTCGGCACGGGCTTCTTCGTTGTCATGTGGATCCTCTCGCTCCTTTGGGTGGCGCGATGGGCCTGGACCGCCACCATGAATGCCGACGCCGCACCGTTGCCGAAAGCCGCGAAACTCTTCCTGGGTGCTGTTGCGATGCACGAGAGCTACTATTACTTGACGCGTTTCTCGCTCCACCGATGGCCGTTCATGCGCCGTGTCATGCGCTACATGTTCCTCCACTACCCGTACTTCCGCCTCAATGTGACGGTGTTTGAGGAGCGTGAGGAGTCCGAGAAAAAGCTGCGCGAAGGTGGACAAGCAAGAAGTGAGAAGCTTCTCAGCGAAACAGCGACGGCCAGCAAGGCAATTGAGGAGAACGACGCGTCTCCCTTCGTCAAGCCCAACGATCGATCCATGTTTGCTTTCCATCCTCATGGCGTGCTATCGAATGGGTTTGCGATCAACGGTGCGCACCACACGACGTTCGAACACGCAGACTGCCGATGGCTCGTGGCTGAGAACCTCTTCTGGTTTCCCATGCTGCGTGAAGTATTGAATTGGATGGACTTCAGCAGCGTTGCCAAATCGACCTTCCACCGCTTCATGTCCACAGGTCAGAACGTGTGTTTGATTCCTGGTGGCTTCGAGGAGGCTACACTGTACGAACGAGGAAAGCACCGTGTGTACATCAAGAAACGCTTCGGATTCGTCAAGTTGGCACTGCAGCACGGATACAAGGTACACCCGGCATACACTTTTGGCGAAGAGTACGCCTACCACACATTCCCGTACTTGCTCAAGCTGCGTCTCAAATTGAACGAGTTCAAGATACCCGGAGTGCTCTTCTACGGTCTCTCACAGTGCTTCTTCCTGCCGTGCACCGATGTGGATCTCATCACGGTCGTTGGGGAGGCACTGACACTGCCACACATCGAGCAGCCAACCAAAGGAGACATCCAGAAGTACCATGCGCAGTACGTGGAGGCTCTTCAGAAACTGTTCGACAAGTACAAGTCGGTATACGCCGTCAACCCGGAGGCCAAGCTGGAGATTTACTAAATTCGTTTCAATGGAACAGCAAGCACTCTCGCCGAACAACAATAACGAAGGACTGCTGATGCGAAGCAATACTACATTGCTATGCGCTCTCTTCGTTGAAAGCACACTGCAATAGTTAAAGAAACTAAGCTTATACTTCAAGTTGTTTTTAAACTAAAAATATGAAAGTTTGTACTTCTTGAAAGCATTACAACAATCCCCTTGGTAGTGATAGCAACACATTTTATTTCTATCTAAGAGGATTCCTATCGCAGGGTACCAATAACGGTGTTATGTACCCTTAATTTGGCACACTCGATAGGGCCGACTCATGCCTTCTACCAAGTGGCTCAACGAAATTGATACCATATTCAGATCTCAGTACCGTTAGTGCTTGCTACTTCTCGAAAACGCTACGATCTTCACTACGCTGGTTTAGATGCTGCTGCCCTGATCAACACGACTGTCACTTTCCTCCGCCCAACACCACCAGTACGTGACAGCCTTTCGATGCCGGCATCATCTCTGCGTGCTACAGGCACCGTCAGATTCAGCATGCACTGGACCAACTTAAAGCAGACCCAACCATGAACATGAGCACGGCTGGGACGCAAGTAAGAGCCCTATACAGTTATGACTTCTCCATACTGTAGTTAAGCACTTCATAAAAGGAAACTTTGTCGATTTCGTATTCCTTTTGACAATGGAGAGGTGAAAGGGAACACATGTGATCACTAGATAACAGTATCAAAAAGTTAGTCCTGTCGTATGGTGTTTTATTTTGCATAAATCGTCGTATAAAACGAATTCGGAGATTTATCTCATTAACAGATGCCAATATTTGGCATTATAGGCGTTATTTCTAATAGATTTGCGCCTCGCCACAACCATCAGGCAAGCGCGATTACGTTTGGAATAAGTACGATCCTATGAAAAGCAATTGGCTACATTTATGTCTCAAAAATCATATTTTAAAGGAGAACCTATTTCCTGCGTATGGAGACAAGGTTAACAGTCTCGTCCTCTTACTGACGAATGAGGAGGTCGACGACTTGAGAGGCGGTGTTGGGAATATTGTAAAGCTATAGGGTTGATAAATGAGGTTAGATCTTGCTCTTTAGTGCCCCCGTGTGGCTCTGTTTTAGCCGTCCAAATTATTAATAAATGGAAATTATTTAGCGATACATCGCGTATCTTATTGATACAACAGTCACTGACCACATGCAGATAGATTTCTTTCTCATTCATAAGGTCTTATTAAATATTTATGCGTTTTGCTGATGCAAGTCAGCTACGTACAAAATGACAGGATATAATCCATAAATNAGTTATTTGCGCCCTGGCGTATTGTCTCGTAAATAACAGCATGATCCACGGTACACACGCATAATTCGCGAATATTGGACTTTTTGTCCCTGTGGCCTACTTGAAGCTGTAAACTACTTTTATATTACTGTTGAGAGTGTGCAACATGTCTTGAAATTACTACTGAGAGGATTGTCTGTACACGTATCATAGAAATGTCAAATCGATGTGATGCAGGCCTCTTCTAACTAGGTAGACTGCCTAGAATGTGGTCGGTTAAGTACGAGTTGGGACACGTGGCTGAACCGTGGGTTTTCGAACCGAGCCAGAACGGAGAATTCCAGACCATCGCCGTTTGGTTCGCCGAAGCTCAGAGCTCCAACGGACCAAGTCTACGAAGAAGCAGAGCGCATCGCTCCATAAAGACGCAGCCAGGCTGCCCAGGAAGAAAACTATGGTGTCCATCGTCGCCTCCGCCCCCCCCCCCCCCCCNCCGCACTGTGCGGCTCGTGGCCTCCGACGAACTCGGCGGCGAGTGGGAAGGCCCAGTCTACGCCACCCTCAGCAGGGACACGAAGCTTCTCCAGCCTACGGATACGGGCCCGTTCGTTGACGATGGTGATATCATGCGTCGATCCGCCTGGCAGGCGACGCTGCTACTCCTGCGTCATGGGCAGCGCCGCGCGGAGCTCCCTTCGCACATGCAAGAACACGTTGACGTGCAGTATTGAATTTCACACTGGCGGCTCACGCGCCCAGACCTGGACCTATCGGCCGAACTCAAGCAGCGGCCCTTGCTGTCCCAGTTCCGGTTCATTTGCTTCTCCGTCTTCTACGTGGCGTCGCCCACGAACGACAACAAGTACGTCCGCCAGACGTCTGACGTCTCCCTGCGCGACCAGGTCGTCCACTATGAACGAGCGTCGACGCTCGCGCTGGTCGACGACATTGACGTTTTGTTGGAGCCTGGCTCCGGCTACGTATGCATGATGGCCATTCGACACTACGCAGATGAACCCCGTCGGGGAGTGACTATCCCATTGGATGACGTGCGCACCAACCACATTAGTCGTGCTGAGTATGTGTTGGGTTCTACCATGGAGCTTCTACAACCATGCACCGGCCAGACTTCGCTCAAGCCTGGGCTGTAACGGGGTTACACGTACAAGTGGCTACATCACTTGTAACCTAACAGAAGTGGCTTCTGTTAGAAGTTAGTTACCTCNGACCACCCGTCGGCAAACCCCTATTACATAGTATAACTTTTAGGAGGTAACTTCACTACAAATAAGCAAACAAAATACAGTTCTCAATTTCACCTAAAGTGTTCATTATTATCTTTCATCTAGCTTTAATTATACTTGCACGACGCAAGTATAATAAAGTTAAGTCTAAGAAACCTACGCTTCCTCATACACGTGCGCACACGTGTAAGCTTAAGTATTGGGCTAAGTAGGCCCATTACATGGGCAGCGGTGCCTGCTGGCCTCGGATCTGATCCGTCACAGGTCACCACGCGTATCTGCCGCGCATTCTTCGTGCCAGGCTCGAACACTGTGTCAGCGATGGATGTGAGCAATCGGGCCGTCGCCTTCATAACCCCACGTGGGGAGAAGACTTCAACGACGGTGACCGCCTTTGCCTACGCAGCTAAGAGTTCGCAGACCGTCGACGAAGCCGCTCAACCTGGGACCGTCCAGCCAGTCTTGCCATTACTGAGTCTCGCTGACACGATACTCACGCCCATCGACGAGTTCTCTCTTCCGGCCACGCCGGCCTCGGTCGCGCCGTGCGCGTTGGGGACTGCTGAAACTGTTTCTCGTTTTTCGGGCCCAGGGCCAACTTCAACCCCGGCGTCCTCCGCTGGTGGACCCGCTTCAGACGAGATGCCGCTCATATCTGGTCAGGCGGTAAACCCACTGGTACTGGCACTGATTGAACAACAACGAGCGGCCACGGAAGCCACTCACGCCATGATGCGGCAAATGGCCGAGCTGACCGCCTTCACCCATCGCAATTATCAGCTACAACCAGAGCACGTCGTCCATACTGCTCTGGGTACTTCTTCTCGCACGACCACGCCTAGCGTGGACGTTCCATCTGGATCTCTGCATTTGGCAGTTTCTGCGGGCCCGTTCCCTCCGGGCCCTCGTGGTCAGGCCACAACCCGGGGTGGACATGCACACGATTCCGATCTCCCAGACGCGCTCCTCGCCGACGTTCTCGCAATCGCTCCCGTTCGCGATCTCGTGCATCGCGTCAGACGCGGCAGATACATTCTCGCAGCCGGTCGCCGCCGCGCCAGGCGCGGTACCGACCTCGCAGCCACAGTTTGCAGCGTCATCGATCGGGCAGACACTCTCACTCACGGTCTCGGGGTCGTCGGTCTTCTTCACGGGCCAGGCCTGCCTCTCCGGATCGGCGCTGTTCACGATCCAGGGGACGGTCGCCCCAGGGCCCCCATCCGACGGGTAACAGCCTATTCCGCCCAAGTGCTAATGAGGCCCGTGTTCACGACGTTGCCCTCGTTGGGCCGCGTCCATGCTCAGGTAATATGACGTTCGACCGGTTTCGTAGCATGACCCCGCAGGACAAGGTCTGCTCCATTCTCCAGCGCGAACGATCTCGCAACACTTACCGGGTGACCCAAGGTCGCCATCAAGATGCTGTACGCTGTAAACTTCGGGGACCGCCCATCGACCATTTCCTGTCCTCTGAGGACCCAGGATCATTTCAGCAGGACTGCACTGTCGTCCATGACGACAACCAATGGGGTGGACCTGAGCCCCCTCCACTCTTCCAGATCCGCCGGGCGGACCAACTCCACCACGTTCTCTACGTCATCCAAGATGCAGCAGCGATCTGGTATCCCGCCGGTGTGGTCGCCGTGTTTCGGACGGTCCATGGCGATGCAGTACGCAGAGTTACCACGTCGCCGCCGGCCCAGGTGATTAATGCTATGTGCAACCTATACCAAGTGGTGTTTGGTGAGCTCTTCAGTGACGTGCCCCACGACGTTCACTGTAATGGGCCTACTTAGCCCAATACTTAAGCTTACACGTGTGCGCACGTGTATGAGGAAGCGTAGGTTTCTTAGACTTAACTTTATTATACTTGCGTCGTGCAAGTATAATTAAAGCTAGATGAAAGATAATAATGAACACTTTAGGTGAAATTGAGAACTGTATTTTGTTTGCTTATTTGTAGTGAAGTTACCTCCTAAAAGT
>LGSN01000542.1:0-25119 GCA_001314375.1 Phytophthora podocarpi | reverse complement strand
GTTATCAGCTCCGAACGACATGTTCTGTGCGGAGGTTGACATCGTGCGAGCGAGCGTTATCACGCCCAGTGCGGCTGTCATGCGGGTTCCCACAATCATGGTTGTTGTTGTTGTTGTTGTAGAATTGAAGGCTTGAGTGCTTTAATGCAAAATGCAAAGTGATAAACTTTTCCTCCCTCTTCGAAAACTGTTTGCAACCAATGTGATAGAAGGCACAAATACGTTGTGGTGGCAACACTGCGCCGGAAACGCCGCCCCGTACAGAGAACGCTTCTAAGCTGGGCCTTTTAAAAGGCCCCAGCAAAACACACCACCATAATCACGAGACTTCGTAAACCAACGACTTCATAAACAAACCCATCGCATTGCGAATTGGACAGGATAATCACGACCAAAAATGCATTAGTCAAATGTAGCCTTCGAAAGGCTCGGTGATTAACCTTGCATGTATGAAGACTGGGACTTACACGATCTAATGGTGGACCAGCAATAGCCAGGCTGATACCTCGGATCATGCCTTTCAGGTGGTCGATAACAGCACTGTTATCTGCCACTACATATTATACATGTATTATAATAATTCAACGTACGGAGGATCCTTTCACGCTCACCGTGATTTGCCGCAGGTTGTTAGTGTGAAAGCCTTACAGTTAGGAGAGCATCTATGATAAGACAGTGTTATTAATATCAAGCACACACGAACGTCGAGACACTGGGTGCTCTCTTGTACAGAAACGTTGAGGGATGTCCACAAACGCAATACTAAGCTTACATGTAGTATTATAATAATACGGCAATCGGAGTGTCCAACGCAGTACATGTACCTTGGTCTCGTCAACAAAGCTGTGTCGGTACGCTACGTCAGCGCCAATAACAAAAATTAACTGGGGATCGATCGACAACAATTCAGAAGATGAAGCTAGGCTTTTTGGTAAGTCGTTGTTGTCGCAATACTTAGCAAGTTTTTATTTGCGCAGGAATATCACGCTGCTTGATCTTAAGTCTTCCATCCAATTTAGCTTATTGCTTGGGATTGTTCGAAAGTTGACTTTTACATCATTTCAAGAATTTTTTTTTGCACGATCTGTGTTGAAGACAAACTATTGTCGTGCTGCGCATGCGTTTTCAGTCGGCTAGCTCAAGCCTGGCTGCTGTCTGTTGTCGTCAGCATTCCAAAAGTGAAGCCAACCCAGGAGATGGAAAACAAACTGGTGGTATTGGCGCTAAAAATTCTCTGACCGAAATTTTACAATTTTGGAACTCGTTTATATAGACAGCAACTACCGGTAGATCACTCGGCAAAGAGGGAAAATGCATTGCACATGGTGCAGGCATACGATACTTCCACCCAGGGCGCACCAAAAGTGTTCAACAAAGTGGTCTGTGCGTAGCGCATGTGGAATTTCAAAATACACTCTCGCGATGTGCGTTATGCTTGCCACGCCCAAGGGTCTGAGCGCCCAGCACAAAGGGGCAGTAAAGCACATGTACACACCCGGATTGTGCATTCTCGTTAGTTCTGCCGTGGACACAAGCATATTCTACCTCAACCACGTTCGTAACACAACCACTTTGCCATTGCCTTCTTCTCATAGTCTTGATACGTGCATCTTTTCCGCATGGTGAAGACAGCAATTGCCCTTCGACGCGTTTCGGTTTGTACACTCTGGATTCGAGTACCGCCTACCTCTGCTGTGCTCGAAGCACGAACCCTTCGATATAGCAACCTTAGCACATTCTTGATGCGAGCATTTTCGAACACTGCCCGTGTAAAGTGCACAGAACGTTAGGGGCGTCTTTAACAACCGGATTCCCAGCATTACTCACCTCCGTCGTGCATAGAGCAATTGCCTTCTCTTAAAGCTGCCTTGGCACATCCTGGTACTGAATATGGGTTTCGGAGAATAAAGCCTGACGCCAGAACTTGCGGTTGTTTGGCCCAATCAGCAACTTTGACTACAGTTGAGGTCCTGTCCGAGCTTGCGGACGGCAGCGTTGGAATCGTCGAGTTGCATTGTCCTTACCTAGACATACTGCCGCTGTTATTGCATGTGATTCTTGAAACGATGAGACCGTCGATAGTTCTTCTCGATGTGAAACGATAGGCATTACAATTCCTGTCGACGCCAATGTCTCCCCCCCCCCACGAATTCGTACTTCACCATGGTATACTTGGTTCTGCTTGCGTAGCCCTGGTGACACCTCTTCTCCCGCACGGGGCCCTCGGCCTTCGTGCCTTCCTAGTCTGAAATGATCGTGACCGAGAAGATGAGTCTGAAGTGCTGTTGATCTTATTCTCGAGCACATCGGCGCAATAACTACTAGGCCACATCGAAAATGTTGCGCCTCCTATCAACACTAACTTGACGCTTCTCTTTAAACACGCCAGCTTTCTCTCTCTCTGTCGAAATTCTCAAGCTCATAGGCTGCAATCCCTCAGGATACTATGCGGGTCACTAGTCTTCGATCCAGCCGCTTTTCATTTTCTGTCTTCCTCAATTAGCGCCTTCTCCAGGTCTGACGAGTACGAAGCCATGAATTTGTCATGAATTAGCTGGGCCAAACTAAGGAGCGCGCGCAGTTGCAGCATCTCCACAAAATTATCGACAACTGGTTTCAGGTTCAGACGAGAATACGATCGCGCAAGTGTCCCGTTCACCTCCACAGATTGTTGCTCAGACAATTGGATCCATCCAGTGGTTTGGCACCAACTGCCACAGCATTTTGTTCCATTTAGCTCGATGAGCTCGAACTCTGCCACCCACACGATCACGAAGCTATCAACGTCTTTGAACCGTGAAATTGTGTAGTTGCCACGAAAATCCCGTCCACAGCATCGTCAACGAAGTGTGTTCCAGCCACAACAATATCTAACTTCTGAACAACCTGGCCGTCAAAGCGCACAACAGCTTGTAAGTGTATTTTCCGCGCGCTCCAATTGCTCCTTGAAGACATCACCTCGACTCGGACAACATTTATCTGCAATAATATCCGTAGCATCCAGTTGAGTAACGCGTCAATATTACGGCCCAGCAGTATCCGAGACTCTCAAAAGACGAACCTTAGCACGGATTGCCGGTCAAATAACTGCATTAGCTGCCTTCCAAGTTGCGTTCGGCCTCGAGTTGTGCGCGGAGCTCCATATTCCGGGCTTGAGCGCGTCTTCGTTCTTTTGACTGCCTCTCCGCTAGTGCCCGCCACATAGTGGGCTTCAGTTGTCGGTGGGGTGCTATCAGACGGTAGCCGCGCGTGGCCCCATGGAGTTCTGTCACTTTCTTGCTCTGCAGCCCCGCCGATCTGAAAGAAATCGGGTTCACGTGCAGTTGGCTCTGCATTCGCAACTGTTGAGCCAGTTCATCCTCAAGTTTCTTGGATTCCCGCCGAAGAAAGTCAAGCTCCTGCTTTGCCCACCGCACTCGCTTTTTCTTGAGTTTGTTGGTCCCACTGATATATTCCAACACGATGCGTGGACTTCCAGTACAATCGAATGGGTCTGTTATTTTGGCTTGGCGGGTCTTGGCACTAGATGCGGTGTTTGATGCATGAGGGGTCAGCATTTCCTCCATGCTGGAACTGAACGTCGGACGGTGGGCAGGAGAGGAAGTAAATACACATAATACAAATAAACAAACTGAAAATCCATCTCGAGCTAATTGGCCTTCGAGTCTGCAGAGTCTGCAGTACAGATGCAGTGCAGACGGAGCGAAGGTTAAAGTGTCAGCTCAATGTGTGGTCGATGCCACTGATTGCCAGCCTCTTATCAATGCAACAACAAGTATTGAATCCTTGTACCACTCGACCGGTACAAGGCTCTACAGGGATAAATTGGACGGGGTTGAACGGTGTCTCTTGTTGGTGCTGGTGGTAGCAGGAAGAGCACAGCGATTTCTTTGCTTGGGCGCTTCTACAACCCCAGCGCTTGTATTGTAACGCTAGAGTCTAGCGGCTAGACTGTGGTGAGCCAGGAACCGGTATAGTTTTGCAGACACCACCACAATGACCATTCCACAGGGAAAACCGGGTCGACTCGTGAGGACTCCTCAGAAGAGATTATTGGAGAGAAGAAACGTGGGGCTCAAGTATCTGGTGGGCAAAAGCAATGCATTGCCATTGATCTTGCCACTCTTCTCGACCCACTTGTGCTGGACGAGGCTACAAGCGCTCTGGATAACGAAAGCGATCGTGTAGTGGAAGCATCGCTAGATGCTACTGGTACACTCAAATAGCGCACAACAATAACTTGCACACCGTTTTCAACTATCCGAAACGCAGACCTGATTTCCGTAATCCAAGACGGCGGCATAAAGTTGAGGGAGGCGGCATTTAAGGGTCTTGTGGCTCATCAAGTCAATTCTCAAAAGAAAACGGGTGCTAGGAAGCTAAAGTAGAATTACAGATGCATGGTTCCACTGAGAATCGCTCCGGTTGCACAGATTAATTTGTCAAATGCAAGTAAATTCGTTGCTTCTTTTCTCTAGCTGACGTACCAGAGATCTCCAACGCTGAAGCCGTCCGGTAGACTCTCGATTGCAAGTCCTAGTTCCTTCGAGAAAGTAGGCGGTCGATCTTGATTCTTGTTCACAGCAGCATAGTAAGCTGCGAATGCATCCATCGAGCTGGCGTAGTCCTCTTCAATCTCCACGTCGTCCATTTTGCGCGGCTGCTTGAGCTGTTCCAGTGGGGCCGCCTTCTCCTCGATCTCAAATTCAACTCCATAGATCGGATTCGTCGAGAACACGCTGTGCAAGCTCTGCATCTCCTTGAAAAGTTCATGAAGTCTCTCCTCTGGGTCCACACGGAAGCCCAAAATGTAGCCACCACTTGCAGCTGAAGTCTCGACCACCAGTGCCGGACCAAACTTGGAGCCACGGATCCGAGCCGAGTTGATCTGCATGTACGGGATGCTGACGTTGAAGTTTTCTGCCAAGTTGGCGTGCCACACGATGCGGACGTTGGTCACGAAGAACGTGCCGAGGTTTCCCTGATCCGACGACAAGTTCCAAACACCGTTCAGCCTCGTGTACACTTGTTCATGGGGGAGCAACGTGAGCTCCTTCTCCTTGATGATTGCACCTCGAAGCTTGAGCTCTCGATACAACTTGGTCGTCTCGTAGGAGCGAAAGACCGCTTGGATGGTAGTAAAAAGCCGCGGACTGGCCTTGACGAGACTCGTGAAGATGAACTCGAAACGACTATTTGCGTACTTGGTCATGACGTACAGCGCCTGAGTACTACCGCGCAATTTCGACGTCGCTGTCCGGATCTTGAGGCTCTGGATGCAGCTGTAGCCAATGCTCAGATTCGTGCGCACAGACTTGTGCGAAGCCCAGAGCAGCCGCAAGTTGGTGATCTCGAGAGATCCACGGTCTCCGTTATTCCCTTTCGTGTCCTCCACGGAATTGATGGCGTCCACCAAAGTTTCGCCCTTACGAAGGTGCATGGCAGCCGCCGAGATATCGAAGCGGATCTCTCGATCCTGCCATGTTACCGCCTCGGGCGCTGCTCGGATCTCTGTCGCCATGAGTATCGTTCACTGCTTATAATCGGTCGAGTGATGAAACGACGCGCCCGCTCATCGACAACTACCCCTAATAGCGGGAGTCGAACCTTGCACATTCTTAGGATATTAGGGCAAGCCTGAATTCTTCAAACCTTCAACTCAAACATAGAAATGTAAATGTGATGTGTGCCACTTCGAAAGACTTCATTCAAAAGCTCCGATAAAACCAAAAGATGTGGCGCTCCTCGTCGCTGCCTTTGGCTGCTGCTGCTGCTGCCGCTGCGACGGCCATCGGCGCTCTCTCGATCCGTCGTCTATCGTCTTATGTCTCCATCTCTCGCGTGTCTCGTCGTGCTCCTGGCTCCGTGGGCGACTTGGTTTCGTCCTTGGAGACGCCTTGTCTCCTCGTGGACTTGGACGCTCTGGAAGTGAACCTCCAGCGTCTCCCTGCCTCTCTCAAACCGTTTCCACATGTCGCAATTCGTCCACATGCTAAAGCTCACAAGTCCTCTTCAATTGGACAGTTGCAGTTACAAATGTGTCAGGCAGTGGGACTCTGCTGTCAAAAAGTCGGCGAGGCTGAAGCCATGTTCAAAGGAGGAGTGACGGACCTGCTACTGAGCAATGAAGTCTACGGACTGGAGCGCTACGAGCGGATGGCAGTGATGGCTAAAGGGGGTGCAACGGTGACGCTGATTTTCGACAGCGTCGAGACGGTGACACAAGCTGCAAAAGTGGCCGAAGCCCAGGGTGTCCACTTCCGAGCTTTGGTAGAAGTGAACGTGGGTCAAGATCGATGTGGAGTCGACGCGGTGGACGAAGCGGTCGAATTGGCCAATAAAATCGAGTCGTACGCTCCCAAGTTGGAGATGGTGGGGATCCAAGCGTACCATGGCGCGGCGCAGCATATTCGAAGTTACGACGAGAAGAAGAAGGTGATTGCGGGCGTCGCGGAGAAGGCGAAACTTGTGCGTGATGCACTATTGAAGCAAGGACTCAAATGTGATGTGGTTACGGGAGGAGGAACTGGGACGTATCTGCTGGAAGCGGCGAGTAGAGTTTTTACCGAGGTGCAGCCAGGGTCGTACTTGTTTAACGATGCTGACTACGCGAGGAACCTTGGAGAGGATGGAGAGTTTGTGCGTGATTGGGAGCAAAGTCTCTATGTGCTGACGACGGTAATGAGCAAGAATGCTAAAGCTGCGGTTCCGCGTGCAGTGGTGGATGCTGGTACAAAGGCGGTGTCGCTGGACTCCGGCTCACCTCTTGTGCACACGCTGATCAATGGAGATAAACTGCCGACGCCGCTTGAGTATCATGGTGGTGGTGATGAACATGGGATCCTGAAGCCGCAACAGAATGCACTTGATACCGAAAACGTGAAGCTTCCTGCTCTTGGCAGCAAATTGCTGCTCATTCCGGGCCACTGCGATCCTACCACCAACATGTACGACTACGTTGTGGGCTACCGCGGCAACCGTGTTGAGCATGTGTGGGAGATTGAGGGTCGTGGTCCTGGCAACTAGCTGAGTGGTAGGTGACCATTTGCTATGTTACCAGATTGATACGATAGCACCTGAAATGAGAACGAATGGCTTGGTATGCATTCTGCGATTGCCTAGACTGTACCTAGGCTGTCCGTTTACAACTTGGACATGTATCTTTCAGCAGCGACAGATAACGCTTCCAGCGGCAACGATATGACGCATACCGAAGGATTCGTGGTCACCACGTACGATACAAACAACAAACTCCATTGGTTTTCAGGTAGGGAATAGCAGGTCTTCAATGCTGCCTCGAGTGCTAAAGAAGTGGATATCACGTTCATTTATCTCGGATATTGTGCGCCCGGTGGAGCCACTCAGAGCAATGCCAATGCCAATGGGAACAGATGGCAGCGATTATAATTTGGAGGGCGACTCGGACGACGAAAAGAAAAGTATCCAAATTTTGACGATAACTTGGTTTAAAGAACAGCTAGTACTGTCGCGAAGTTGACCAAGAAGGCCGGTTTGGCGACGATTTGGAGGATAGTGGATGTAGTCGGTCATCTCAAAGACCATAACGCTGCATATTGAAAAGAATCCAGGACGAGGGGTGGTCACCGGCAACGCTGGGTAAAGATCTGAGCATTGACAAGGAACTCGCTACAAAAATGGAGACTCAGTTGGCGCACGCTATGGATTATCATTCTGGCTCGCATTCCGAAAGTTCTGCGAATACCGAGTGGGCCCCACAACAGCCCCCGATAGACATGACATTCTTCTGTGGGTTAGCAACGCTGGCAGCAGGACTTCGGTTCATCAGAGCGTGTGGCTTCCGTAATATTCACGAAAGATTCGCCGCTGATACCTGCATCGCTACTAAAACAAAATTTAAGCATTCGCCTTGGCCTGGAAGGTGAGACTGGTAAAGTTTATAGTTCACGTCTGTCGGAACACAATTTTGTGGACATATTGCGTACTTTTATACATGTACATCAGCGCAACGTCTAGTGTCTGTTTTAAGTAGCTCAAACGCCCTCGTACTTGCCCAAACTGTCTAGCAGATACGATCCTAAAACCGGTCGATGACACTCTTAAATCTTAGCTTATTGGGAAGGAGCGACGGTTGGAAGATAGCAAGATATGCAAGATATGCAAGCCAAGAGTCGCGACCAGCCCTCGCACTAGCTAACCGATACGCTTGATCACAGCCGCTGACTCAACGCGATCCTAACGTTTCACCTGTCAGCGACAGCCTCTTCGTTCGTAAGGATATCTTACGACAGTCAGACAACGTTTTCGCCTTCGCTCATTATCCAATTCTCTACGATGAGCGCAACCTCCAGTCAAGAAGACTCTGTCCAGCAGAAGGCGCAAGCCATTCTCTTCATGCGCTCCGAAGGCCTGGAAGGCAAGAGTGCTCATGTCCGAGGGTACGGACGTCTCGCTTCAACACGCCCTTATCATTTAGTTATTCGTATTCATCTGCTTGTACGTACTTCTCTACTGCACAGCTACGATTTCAACCAAGGCGTAGACTACGAAGCGCTCATGAAGTCCTACGTGACGATGGGCTATCAGGGCACCAACTTAGGCGAAGCGATCGAGGAGATCAAACGCATGGTAAGCTGCACAACGAACTATTAAGATTGATACTTCTCTTTCGCTTGATTTTTAAACAACACCTCTGCATTGATTTTTTGGTAGCGCAAATGGCGTCTGAGCGACGACCCGATTTCGCCGGACGAGCAGGACGAGAAGAAAAAGGATCCGGCGTATCGTGCCACGGTCAGGACCAGAATCTACTTGGGGTACACGTCCAACCTCATTTCAAGTGGTCTGCGCGAATCGCTGCGCTTCCTGGCGCAGCACAAGATGGTGGACGTCATTGTGTCGTCTGCCGGTGGTATCGAAGAGGACTTCATCAAGTGTCTGGCTCCGACGTACATCGGGGATTTCGCACTCAAGGGCGACAACTTGCGTTCTCGAGGTATTAACCGCATCGGCAATTTGCTGGTGCCTAACGACAACTACTGCAAGTTCGAAGACTGGATCAAACCGATTCTGGACGCGATGCTAGAAGAGCAAAAGACCCAGGGCATCATCTGGTCGCCTTCCACGATGATCCACCGTCTGGGCAAGGAGATCAACCACCCGGATTCGGTTTACTACTGGGCCTACAAGAACAACATCCCTGTGTTCTGCCCGTCCTTGACGGATGGATCCATCGGTGATATGATCTACTTCCACTCGTACCGAAACGAAGGCTTCATACTGGACATCGCGAGTGACGTCCGTCGAATGGACGACACCGTAGTTCATGCCCCTGGTAAGACGGGCGTCGTCCTTCTGGGCGGTGGTATGATCAAGCACCACATCCTCAATGCCAACCTCATGCGCAACGGTGCCGACTACGCCGTCTTCGTGAACACGGGCCAAGAATTCGATGGTAGCGACGCTGGAGCGCGCCCCGATGAGGCCGTCTCGTGGGGGAAACTGCGTCTAGAAGCCAAGCCAGTCAAGCTCTACGCCGACGCTACGGTCGTCTTCCCACTTATCATGGCGGAGACATTTGCCAAGGGCTTCCACCCCAAGAATAACGATGAAACGGAAACTGCTAGAAGCTCGTAGAACACACGAACCAGGTTGGGCAGAGCTGCTAATCTTGTAGTTCAGTGCGTCAGGTGCACCATGACGTTGAAGCTTGTATCTACGTCAACACCGTCACAGTTTCATGCATTTTCCGTACTGAGTCTTGTGTGTTGTGGTGGGATGTTGGTTGAAAAGCTGGAATGGCGGGGTAACAAGTATCTCAGTGACATTAAGTTCACCTCGTTTTTCCAACCTGTATGTGCCTGCTGGGTTGATAAAAACGGAGTTACGCACTCGAACACTCGAATTGTTTATTCGATTTGCTCGACAACGCTAAGATCGGTAATATTAATAATGAAACAGACTAAATACTACAAAGTGCGTATTAAATGAGCCGTTGGGCGTGCATCCGTTACACAAGCAGGTATTGATTGATTCGACTCGCTTCGTAAACACAACAGAGAGTTGGTAGTTGGAACGTCGTTACCCGATCCTATGTAAGGTTCACGAAAGTCCTTGTCACCACCTTCTTGGGTGTAATTACACTCAATACATCCGTCGCAACCGTGTTTTAGCACTGAGACTTCATGCGCCAGATTTTGTGCGTGGTCATAACCGACTGGCATCATTGTAATCCTAGAGACTTACTATGTAGTACGTCTTTAGTGGTAACTCGTGTTCTAGGACTTTGAGTGCCCAACGTCTCTACAAGCCTGATTTCACGTCACAGATACTACCAAATACTTGTGACTGTCTCCAATGCGTCGTCGTTGGGCACTACAAATCAGTAAGCTCTTTTGCTGCATTCGCGAGGCCTTTCCAGCTCCAACAGCACACCATTAGTACCGCCATCGCGCCAAAATTCACAGCGCTACCAAATCCCATGCCAAGCCAGAGCCCTTCGACACCGAGGCCGAACTGAAAGGCCAGCAATGCACCCAACGGGATGCCAAACATGTAGTATGCCAATCCGTTGGTGATGACCGCAGCCTTTTGCTTGCCTGCACCTCGAAGCACGCCTTGAGTGACAGCGTTAAGTCCATCCACAATCGTTAGAGGCGACCATATTGCTAGGACCTTGGAAGCGAGATCTGCACCATCACCTTCGTCGAGGAACAGGCGAGGGATCTGTGCGCTAAACCCGTAGAGCACTGTAGTAAATGCTAGAGATAGGATGAAGGTCATCGTCAGCACAACGATACTCGCCAGCCTCGCAGTGTTAGCCATTCCAGCACCGAGACAGTTCCCAACGCGAATGTTGGCAGCCACCGAGAGTCCATCAAACGTCGTATATACTAGCAGATTCACGTTGACCAGGACTGAGTGAGCGGCGACAGACACAACATGGTCAGGTAGCAAGCCAGAGAGGATCGTGAGGGCTTCAAACGCCCACATTTCCAAGACCAACATCAGCATACATGGAACTCCAAGTTTGCAAAACACTCCGACGTAGCCCTTGGCAGCCTTGATATCCCAGGGATGACACCACCATTGCCTCAAATGATGAGGTCGCCACATGAAGTACGGCACGAGTAATAGAGGGAGCACCATATTGCCTAGACTGCAGCCGATAGCGATGCCGTTGAAGCCGATCCCTGTGTGATAAGCCAACCCGTAGCCCGCAGCAATGTTGACTGTGTTGCCGATCGCTGCGATGATAACAAGCGGCGTCATGATATTCTGAGCTTGAAGCACCTTGCGTGTCAGCTCGTAGACGTACAGGAATGGGATTCCAGGCAGCATGTACCGAGAGAAATGTCCTGCTAAACGCGCAACCTCCGCGTCCTGACCCAACCAAAGTAGAATATCTTCTGTGAACCAGTTGATGGTAAATACCGGCAGGAGAATTGCCCCGAGAACCAGGACTCCAGTCTGGAAGTACACTCCGATCTTCTCCGAACGCTTCGCTCCGTAAGCTTGTGAGCAAAGTGTATCAAGTGCCGACGCGAGTCCCATTCCGCCTGAAAACGAGGTGAGATTAATCAACTACAAACACAGTACAAGACATCAGACCATGATAACATCCCAGCATATTGCACCATAACGTATTGCCTTCGTACCATGATGGAGAAGGTCGTTGCATCGATATAGTGCTGAGCGTACGGCGAGTCAATATTTCCCGCGAGAACGACAGCCACAAACCCCGGGAAAAACTCAAGCAACGTTGTTATCATCTGCACAGACACCAAAAGAGATTAGAAACCCACACAGTTCCAACAACTAGCAAAAGGGAATAACATTTACACACCACAGGGCCAACAAGTTTGAGCAAAGTCTTGACTTCTTCGGTCATTTGGGGCTTCGGTTCGTCGGAGCGTTCATACTCGCTCGCAAATAGTGGCGAAGAAATACTCAAGAAGGATTCATCCCGTCTGCTGTTGCTGTTATTGGTATGAGGAGGCTGCTTGATCATTTTTTTGGAGGTGTGACACGACAAGTGAATACGATAATGTCAGGTGAAACACGCGAGTCGACGTGCAACGAAACGTTTCTGCGTATGGACACAACTCCTATCCCAAACCCCGCCGCAACCAGTGGAGTCGATTACCACATTGTTGCTAGAGATGACCACGCTTCCATTCTGCTCTTATCCTTAAAAAAAAGGGTAAGAACGAAAGGGCGGTTTTGATACAAATTCAATGGAAACTCTACTGCCACCTTACGTCACTCAGTTACACTGTTCATGTACATGTAGGGTTTCCTCGTTCAATCGACAACGTAATTTAAGGTCCGTTTGTATGCGAAATGTTAGTGCTGGAAGCAAGCAAATTTTATATGTGCCTAAGCTTACATCATCCCGAGATTCAAGACACGTTACTGTACTACCGGCAGTCCAAGCGCTTGACGCACACAATTGAACATCATATCGGCCCACCGCAGGTGAGAGTTGCGCAGGTCATCCCATGCATTATTAGGAATGGGCATGGCAGGACGCCGTACAATGTTGAGCGCCCATCGAGTGACAACCACCACAAGTTCGCCTTCACCCTCACGTTTGATACCGGTACTAATATCATTGTCTCGATAGGACGTCACCATGGTGACAGTGGTGGAATCGCGCCGTATGCGTTCATGCGGCTTATAAGGGTACCTTGTGTCTTCGTCGACAAAATCCGACGCCATGATCGCATAGCGACCATTCTCAGCGAAGCTCGTATCCTTTGCTTGGCATTGCGCGCAATCCGAGAAGAGCACCAAGTTCGTCTCCAGCTGTACGCCATGAGGGGATTGCGACACAAAGCGCATGTGTGATAAGTTGTTGTCTCCCAGTTCATCATCTTCACGAATCGTAATATTCCCCGACGACTCTGAGATAATGATCTCGGCATTAAATATTGCTTGCTGCAAAGCTGCAAACACTTCCTGCACGCCCCCTCTCGCTCCTCGAAACGGGGTCACATCGAACCTCGCAATACAGTAATCTCCATCCATTGTATCATATCGCTCTTCCTGAAAATACGGCGCTATCGGATTCAACCCCCGTGTCCGTTCCTTCAAAAACCTCCGTGCTTCTTGCAACTTCGGTCCTCTCAACGCACTCAACGTCCTCATCCTGGCGTCTCTGTCCGTTCCAAGTCGGATCTTCATCTCAGTCGGATGAAGTCGATACAAACTCTGTTGAGAGTGTCCCGCAAGCATCGCCTGCGCTCTCGCCAGCGCCAAATGTTGCTCTTGCACTGCTTCTCTCAATAAGGAGCTTTTGGCTCTCGTTTTCCTATCAGACTGGGGCTCCTTGCCATTTTCCACCAAAGTCTTGAATTTCAGCATTTCGAGTTCTTTTTGCAGTTTTGAGAGCTCCAACTCCAGCATCTGCATCTCCTCTTTACGGACAGTATGTGTAGCCTTCCGTTTCTTGTAGTTTCGCTTCTTTTGAGGGGGTTTCTGCATTGCATCTACGTCCGAAGTCTCAATTAAGGGTTCAGACTTGAGTTTTTCGTCTTTTTCGTCTTTTGCGCGAACGACGAAGCCTCGTAGCGCCGCAGCGGCGTGGCGGTTAGCGCCGTACGCCTCGCAGTCGTCTTCTGTGCTGTCTTGGCGCTGGGAAGAGTTCGGGAGGGCCCTGGAGGAGGAAGTACGGGACGACTGAAGGTAGTGCGCACCAATGGACGCCATGATAGAACAGGAATGATGACGACCCAACTGTCGGTACATCGTTGTAAAACGCCTGGAGGAAGCTGGTTGGTTGAAATAAACGTTTTGACGAATGGGGTGCAAGATACGCGGTTGTTGAAGTGAAAGTCTCTGTACGTTGAGGATACTGTACTACGTCTACTATTCAGGAAGCCCAAGTGCCTCTCGGACGCAGGTCAGGATGGTATCCGATACTTGGCCGGCCCGATCACGCATTTCTTGGAGGGTTTGAATTGGGACGTTGAGGTTGGTGCGGCAGATTCGAGAGAACGTCCAGCGAGTCATGACGACGACGGACTCGCCTTCCTTTTCAGAGGAGGTGTGTCCGCCGTAGCTGTCCAAGTCCGCGTTCTTCGATGATTGCGCCTTTGCGTGGGATGTCACGAACATTATCGACGTCGCGTCACGGCGAATGCGTTCGTGCGGGCGATACGGAAATCGATCGTCTTTGTCGACGAAATCAACCGCGGCAAGGGCGTAGCTGTCGCATTCCTTATCAGCTTGAACGAGCTCTGAAAAATGGGCGAGGTTGTTTTCCACGAGCACACCACTTTTAGATTGGGTTATGAGTTTCATCTGGGAGAAGTTCGCGATGTTTTCCATGTCGTCGTCTTCGCGGATCGTGATGTTGCCGGAGGCTTCCGAAAGGATAATCTCAGCATTGAAGACAGCGTGTTTCAGGGCTTCAAACACCGCACAAACTCCGCCTACCACACCTCGTAGGGATGTTTTGTCAAAGCGCACGTTGCAGTAGTCCCCCTCTGGCGTCTCGTATCGCTCCTCATTGAAGTACTCTGCTGTGGAATGAAGTCCTAGACTACGACACTCGATAAACTGCTTCGCATACTGAAGCTTCGGCCCTCGTAACGCATGCAATGTCTCGCGTCTCTCGACTTGATCTGATACTAGGTGGATGCACATTTCTGTCGGACGCACATTGTACGAATGCCGTTGCGCGCAGCCCATCAGCACCGTCTGTGCCTTGGCGACCACCAAATGATGTTCCTGTATGACGCCTCGCAGCAATGCGTTGTGCGCAATCTGCTTGCAAAGCGAAGCATCCTCATCTCCGCTTTCGATTAATGCTCGAAGCTTGAGAGATTCAAGCTTGGTCTCTAAACTCTGAATCTCCGATTCCAAAGCATGTCTTTCTTCTTTGCGCACGGTGTGCGTAGACTTCCGCTTCTTGTACACGCGTTTCTTCTTTGTTGGCACATGTGAATGGGTTTCGTCGGACTCGTCTTCATCTACATCGATCTCAGCTTGCGTTACGGCAGTGACCAGTGTTTGTAAATTACCGGGACACCTCCATGGTGACATCGATCGGCCGTCCTCTCGATGGTTTATCGAAGACCAACCTTGACCCAACAACGTGGAGATTGCCGGACTTGGTGATGGAGTATATAGCGGCGTACTCATCGGGAAATCTGGTACATCAACAGCAGCAGCAGCGTCCAAATGTGCAATTCGGCCCAAGTGTCGGTGGTGGTCTGAAAAAAGAAGAATGACGTCACTTGCCTTCGCGAGCACACGGGCGTAATCATGCGCATATTACGCGGAATCTGCTACTCAAACGGGGGTATTGTCCTGGAATACGGACAGCTTGATAAAGGAGAAGGACGAAGGCAATCCGATAGGTTAAGCAATGAAACCCCCTAGATGGTTACAGCTGAGCACTGATGGTGACTATTTTGCTGGAGAACGGTGCTCACGTGGATGCAAAACCCAAAAGCGGGAAGATCGCTGCGATATTCGGGTGGGTGGGTTCCTTCAGAACTACGAAAACGCCATTTTGATGCTGAACAAAATTGAGCGGGCGATCGAGAAGCAACTGGCCGGTTTTACATTAGAAAAAGTCAAAGTATTTCTAATGCACCCGTGGAGGTCATATCTTGATTTGTAATGGCGCTTGAGCTACAAAATCTCGACTTCTCGGAAGTCCAGCACTAAATCATGCAGCGTTGTTGTATTGTTAAAATTTTTTGTAAAGTACTTGAAGTACTACGGAATGCAAACTCAATCAAGAGATTTCAACATCAAAAAGTTGCAGTTCGATATCAAAAATATCATACAGTACTTGCCATTGGTTCTGACACAATATATGCCAAATGAACTTACTATAATTTCTTCGGCAAACCAACTGTCTCGCGGACGCAGTTCAAAATTGTCTCGGACACTCGGCCAGACAAATCTCGCAGTTTTCGGAGTACTTGGGTCGGGATATTTAGTTCGGTGCGGCAGATCCTTGTAAACGCCCAATGTGTGAGCACAATGACTGTTTCTCCTTCTTCCTCAGACGATGTGTGTCCCCCATAACCATCCAAATCAGACTCCTTTTTCAACCTTGCATCGACATGGGACGTAACTAAAATCACTGCAGTAGCGTCGCGTCGAACACGTTCAAGCGGTCGATAAGGAAAACGTTCATCCTCATCCACGAAGTCAGCTGTGGTCATTGCGTAGCTTTCCTTCCCGGCAGCATGCGAGAAGTCTGTGAAATGGACAAGGTTGTTTTCCACAAGAATGCCTCGACTAGTCTGGGTCACTAACCTTAGCTGGGAAAAGTCCTCGTCGGTCAGATCGTCGTCTTCGCGAATCGTAAGGTTGCCCGAGGTCTCCGATATGATGATCTCCGCATTAAATGCAGCATGTTTCAGTGCATCGAACACAGCACGAATCCCTCCTCTTACTCCACGCAGCGGCACTCTGTCGAAGCGCACATTGCAATAGTCTCCTTCCGGGGTCTCGAATCTCTCCTCGTTAAAATATTCTGCTGTTGGGTGCATCCCCAGACTGCGCTGCTGGATGAACCTCCGCGCATAATAAAGTTTTTGATCTTTTAATGCCTTGAGCGTCTCATGTCTCTCCATCCGATCCGCTGTCAGGTGAATGAACATCTCCGTCGGACGCACATCGTACGAATGACGTTGTGCACAGCCCAGCATCATCCCCTGCGTGTGTGCCATCAGCAAGTGCTGCTCTTGGACGGCATCCCGCAGCGCTGCATTGTGCATTAGCTTTCTGTTGAGCGTCGTACCTTCACCACCTCGTTGCACTAGCATCTCCAACGCTTGGATCTCCGCTTCCAGCGCCTGCTTCTCCTCCTTGCGCACCGTGTGCGTGGCCTTGCGCTTCTTGTACACATGTTTCGTCTTCGTCTTCTCTGGCTCCAGTGCATCACTTGCATCGGATTGGTCGTGTTGGAGCTCATCTCTGTGAGTGACAACGTGAGCATTGGCCTTCACGTCGCTGGGACGTGTCCAGGACGATATCGCCCGGCCGACTGCGCCACTGTGAGCGTTCATGTCGGACTGCACCACTTCCATCAGGTCCAGGATGTTGGTACCCCCTTGTGGGGGGTGCAATGGCGCGTTCATCTTGGAGATTGGCTTGATAGACAACACTGACAAGGTCGCTGCGGTGCGGTGCCGCTTGTGCGGATAAACTGCGAATGACGACCTTTGTGCACCAGTACCGGTTCATATACGACCCGAAAACTTTACATCATTTCCATACCGTTCACAAGTAAGTCAACAAGGAAACTTTTTGCGTATTTTAAAATCCGGCGTAATCAATAGAATCGGAATACTCTCCTTGACCATCCGACTTGTTTGAAGTTCAAACTTTGGAGGCATTGACGCTATCACAATAAAGATTTTTACGTTGTGTTCACTGGAAGACCAAGTGTCTCTCGTACGCAGTTCAGGAAGGTGCCTTGAGAACGAATGGAGTTCTCTCGAAGATCAAGCAGCGCCTCACGAGAAATGTTCAAGTCCGTGTGGCAGATTCTAGCACAGGACCAGCGCGTGACCACCACCACCAGTTCGCCCTCTTTCTCAGATTTCACATCGCTTTTGGGGGCTGGCTCCATGTACGACGTTAACAACATGGCAGCCTTTGCATCGCGCCGTACTCTTTCGAGCGGTCTGTATGGATAAAGGTCGTCCTCATCGACGAAGTCCGTTGCTGTCATCGCGTAGCAGCCTTTGCCACATTTCTCACTCTCTCCACGTGAATACTCTGCAAAATGCACCAGGTTGTTCTCCATGAGCACGCCTCGGTTCGTTTGTGACACAAGTCGCATCTGCGAGACGCTGTCGTCGTCCATATCGTCGTCTTCACGAATCGTGATGTTCCCCGATGTCTCCGAGATAATGATTTCCACATTGAACGCTGCTTGCAGAACTGCATCGAATACAGCTCGAACACCTCCTTTCACGCCACGCAACGGTGTAACCTCGAATCTGGCGATACAGTGGTCTCCATCTGCCGTCTCGTATCTCTCTTCCTGGAAGTACGGAGTGTTCGGCTTGATCCCGCTGCTTCGCGCGCGCAAGAAGCGCTTCGCTTCACGCAGCTTCGCCCCATGTAGTGCATGCAGCACTGCTCTCCTCTCAGCTCTGTCTGCACTGAGACGGATCCTCGTCTCCATCGGCCGCACGCCGCTCATGTCGTGCTGCGTGTGTCCAGACAGCAGCGCCCGCACCTGTGCCATCACCACGTGCTGGTCCTGAATGGACTCTCTCAACACTGCGTTCTCCACTGCTCTATCCTGATACGACTTGGACACTTCTCCCTGCTGCATCAGCGCCTGGAATTTGATCTGCTCGAGCTTGGTCTGCAGTTCCTCAATCTCCTTCTCCAGCGCCACCTTCTGCTCCTTGCGGATCGTGTGAGTCGCTTTGCGTTTCTTGAAAACTCGTTTCTTCTTCTCCGGCTCCTGAGCCACTGGCGACGCCGAAGCGGACGACGACGGGGACATCATCGCCGGCAGTTCTTCCTCTCGTGCCGGTGCAGTGTCTGCTGTGAGATTCATTAACGTTGCTGCGGCGCTATGGCGCTGTGGGTCCTGAAGGTGCGGCGGCCAGCAGTTGCGGCCGCTCCAAACCTGAAGCTGGCGGTTGTCCACAACCATCAGCGCGTCCTGCGGCTGGCGCTGGGGCTTTGCAGACTGTTGTGGCAGGATGAAGGAATGGGGCAGATCCATCGACTGAAGTTTAGTTAGTCGACTATCGGGGTGTGTCAATTGGTGGGTGAATGGCGAATGAAGTTGACGTCCGAGTGGCGTATGCTCCTCTCGTTTGTGATATGAGATATCGCAATAAAGAGGTGTTTAGTTTTGGTGTTTCAATAGTGAGAAGGAATTCAGACTTAACACAATTTACAAAACCTTTTATTAAAGACCACTTGATAGTAATTCTGCGCCGGCAGGTATTATAGGATAGAGAGATGGCCGCTCTCACCGTAAACTGGCAATCGCCACTGCCCAGATTACGCATGCACGCACCGAAGAGCCAACGGTGGTGAGAGCTCAGGAGGTGAGTCGAGAGACACTTTACCTACATGTAGTGAGGCGAGGCGAACGCGGGCAACGAAAGAAGGCGACAGCGCTTTGCAGGATCTGTATTCCGCAAACTGGGACACGCGTGGCTTATTAGGGAAGGCAAGGGCTCTACAGATAAGGTGTTGGATCGGTTTGCCGCATTCTGGTTCGGGTGCTAGACTCAGCTGTAGAAGTGTCGCCCTATAATACTTCATGGCACAAGATACTTAAGTACAATGTAGACAACTACGCTCGACAGCTTCCTGGTCTGCTCCAGCCTCGCCGCCGATGTCAGCGCCGCCCCTTCCATGCATTTCTCCAACTCCGTCGCAGCGTTCAGCGCGTCACACCGCTAAGTGCGACGCTGCTGCCAGCAGTAACCAAAATGCATTCACCGTTCTTTGACTCCGAAATGGCACGCAGCTTCCCTTCGCGGGACGCGCGCTACAGCAGCCCGCAGCTCACTCCGTCGGCGTTGCCGCGGCGACGACCGCTCCCAAGCCGCAGCGATTTCGGTGCCAATAATGCTGTGAACTCTATGACGTGGAGCACCATTGGCGCCACAACTCCGGCCGCATATCCACTTCCATCTCCGAACCAAGAAATGCCATTCAGAGCCGAGGTCAAGCAGCTGATGCATAGTGCCACAAGCACCAGCGGCGAAGAAAGCAGTGCAGACGACGCCAAAACAGCCTCAAAACGACAGAAAACTTCCATGACGCAGCAAGTCAAGCCGCCACGCAAGGAACGCAAACCGACACATACACTACGCAAGGAGCAGAAGATGGAGTTGCTGAGTCAGATTGAAAAGCTGCAGGGACAACTGGAGAGTCTCAAGTCACAGGCCATTGTATCCAACGCGTTGCACGTCAAGAAGCACACACAGGCCCCAGTGATGAATGTCATTCTGCGAGATGCAGTGCAGTCGAGACAGTCGACGTTGGCAGATGTGCAGGGCTTGATTTCGGGATATGTACAGCAGCAACACAATATTAGTCCCATCAATACGTGCATAAAACTCGGGTTGGACCGAATGCAGCGCCATCGAGAACTGGTAGCAATGAAACAGGCCAAACTGCAGGCGACGCACGAGTTTCTGCTGCGTCGTAGTCGGGGACTAGAACCTGGAAGACAGTATTGCGAAGAAGAGCGGTTTGAGACCTCGAGAGGAGATTACTGCGCAGTACGGTTCGCAGTTGCACATTTTCGTGGGGCTTCGAGTGTGCGCGCCGTGTTTGACGCGGCTCTTTTCCAGATTGCAAACGTTGAGATGAGCATGTCCGAGGTGCTCGGTAACATCACACTACGCGAGGACGACGATAACGGCGACGACAATGTCGCGCAGTTGAGACTGGTCACTTCGACTGGATCTGCACCTCAGGCCCCGCCACTGGAGACCAACTCGCTGCAATTCAACGAGTTTTACGAGGCGACAACATCAGGTGGCCCGAATGGCACGGGTACCAGCGAGTTCGGCATCGTCATGGCTGACTTCGTGGACGAGGACGAGCTGTATCCCTATCGGATCCAGGAACGCATGCGCAAGGACGTCACTGCAGCGTTGCTCTTGACACGTCTTCCGAAGGAGGAACACCACCACATACATCGTGATGGCGACGTTTGGACGAGATGCAACGACGATTGTGAGCTGGTCGTGAAGGTCACTCTGTGGTCTTTAATCAAACTGCACCACTCGGGTCTTGACGTGTCCTACGACTGTCTAGAGGAGACTCGCCACGAAATCGGCCGCTGGGGGGAGGAGTTAGTGCGGGCCATGCAACGGACGCTCTCGCTGAGACGAACGCACTAGCGAGGCCAGCTACAGCAACATGTACAGTCTTACATCGGATTGTGGATGCAACCACGACATTCGCTGCTGCGTCCCGTCAACAAGCAGCATTTGACGCTAATGTGAGAAATTTCACGTACGGTACCGGAATCCACATGCGTCGGAGATCCACCGCCAGCCATCCCTTGTGTAATGCCATCGCGTTGGCTTCTGAACAAAGACGATCATGTCAAGTCCTCATTCTGAAGTCGTCTACAGAGGCTGCAATTGTAGTTGTAGACGAAGTAGTGGGCTCAGCTGTCTTGCGGTCGTAATAGAGCCGGTCAGAACAGAAGACTGTGATTGTGGGTCAGGTGCCCTCCTTTTTCGGAGCAATACACAAACCAATTTTGTTGATGCGGAGACTTTACTGCAATTAATTCCTTACATCAGACACATTTGTCCCATTAAGAATACCCACAGATTACTCCTGATCAAACAAAACTTCAGTTCTGTTCCACTATTATCTGTGCACTATTCTATATCTGTTCCAACAATTTTTTCTCAAAACAATTTACGTAGCTCACGTAAACCAGGTGATACAGTGATTTCCACACGACGGCGTTTGCCCATCGAGCGAACTCTCTCTCTCTCAGTCGCAATCAAGCAGCAGAGAGCGCAATCCTTGACATGGGCTTCTACGAGCGGCGCTCCAGCGTGTCCCTGACCGCCTCCATGGACTCCTACGACGCCGAGCGCGACTCGCGAACCTTCAGCAGTGGTGCCCCCCGCTCTCTGCAACCTCCGGGGGGCTCGGAACGCCTTCCTTACGCTCGTGCGCCGTCCTTCCTTCGTCCTGCGTTCCCTCAGGACGGAGGCGGCGTCCTGCGGCCTAAAATCTCCCCAAGAACTACACAGGACAGAGCCGCAGCCGCCGATAACCTCCTGTCTCTCATCCAGTCCGTCGGATCGAGACAGCAGTCGAGACGCAGCGAAGACGCGCCAACCAACTTGTCACACTTACTGCGTCATCAGAGACGCAGAGGGGAGTACGGCAGCACATCGGAGGACCAGACGCCTCCTACTACGACAGAGGAGTACGTGCAGGCCACAGGACACGGCAGGAAGAGACAGGAACCGGAGAGGAAGAGACCTGTAGGTCGTCCTGCTAAAAATGCAGTCAAGGAGGAAGACGGGGACCAACCGAAGCGCAAACGACGGGACAAGAAGCCTACGTACGTTGTACGTAGGGAGAAGAAGGCGATGCTCCAGATGGAGCTCGCGGAGTTGCGGCACCACGTTGTTCAGTTGAGGAGAGCGAGTGGCATCCCAGACTCGTTCTTTTCGGAGAAGGAGCAGTTGCAAGCCAAGATTCAAGACAATGAGAGGTTGAGAGCGGAGTCCAGGAAGCAGGACATGTTGCTGAGAAATGCACACTCTATTATGGCGGTGGAGTACTTGATGAAGTGCTCAAAGAGTCCTATCGAGACATTCATCCACTTGACGACGGATTTAAAGCAAAGAAGAGCGGAACTGGTGAATATGAAGGAGGCTAAATTGGCTCAAGCGGACACGTTTATCACGGAGAGATCCAAGTTTCTGCCGCGCTTGACGCCGTGGTGTCAGGAAGGCAAGTTTGAAACGGTTGAAGGACATTATTGCGCAGAGAAGATGGACAATACGCCGTTCCATGGGGTGCGGTCGGTGCGACAGGTTTTTGGAGCGCTCCAGTTTTTCTTCCGTAATATGGAAATTAGCATTTCCGAGATGCTGGGAGACATTACGGTGCGCGAAGACGATGACAACACGGCGAGCAATTCGTTCTCGAACCATCGACTAGTTAGCACAATGTCCCACGGCATCAACGTGGAGAAGAACATTGTCAAGTTCTTCAAGCTTGTCGAGCCAGGCGTGGACGACGATAATGAAGGAAATGCGTCCTACGCGCTAGTGGCGACCGACTCGGTGGATGTGGATGAAATGTATCCTTACGTCCCAGAAGAACGTGTTAGAATGGATATCAACGCGGCGATGAAGTTCACGGAGCATTTTTGCAAGAAACCGCCCAGCCAGAAGAAAAAGACACGTACTCGCCACCCGCTGTATGGAGACGGAGGTTTCCCGTACCCGCGCGAGGAAGTAGAGGAAGAAGATGACGAGTTCGAGCGAGTGGTGGTGCTCACTCGATTTTTCCGCGTTAAGCTGCACCACACAGAGATGGATATCCCGCCACACGTCCTCCAGGAAGTCCGTCAAGGGCTGGCTTGCTTTTCAGACACCATGGTCCAGAGCATGCACCGAGTCATCTACGAGTCCCGATAAGATTTCGTCGTTGTCTTTTATGAGCGGATCAAATATGATGTAGAACTACCAGTAGTGCAGATATTCAGAGAACTTATAACCATGCATGCAATTTTGATGCCTTGTCATCTTCATGGTACGCCGTACAACGACTGGTTCATGCTGTGAACCATGTGATCTGTAAGGAGAGCGACGCTCCGTTGGACTTCTTGGAGTACGTGCGGTGGAAACTTCAGCTCGGACTGGTGCAGCTTAACACGGAACCACCGCGTCAATACTACGACGAGTTCTTCCTGGGCCGCTTCACCGACTTGAGGTTGCTTCTTTCGCGTAAATGATGATAGCTCCATCGCTGCTGAGACGTCCTTCCGAAGGCGTTCCGCTGGTGAATACGGATAAAGGTCGTCCTCATTGACAGGAGCAGCAGCCATAATGCCGTATGGACCCTCGCTATCTTCGTCGTCCTCATAGTACTGGAAGAACTTGATCGCATTCTTCTCAACCATGGGTCCGTTGGAAAGCATCGTCACAAGGCGATGGTGCAGCATGGGGTTCTTGTAGCTACTTTCCAGGTCGTTCGAGTCCTCTCTCACCGTCAGGTCGTCACCCAGCTCTGTGGTCGTGATCTCCATGTTCAAGAAGTAGAATTCTAACGCATCAAACACTTGCTTCACGCTCTGCACGCCCACAAACTGATGCACGTCCAACTTCGTAGCAATATAGTGTCCCTCCTCCGTCAAGTACCCGGACTCCTCATGAAAAGGTCGATGAGGGTTTGTCACCAGCTCCAGGCGTTGTTTCAAAAACTGCTTCGCCCGCTCCAAGCGCTCGTGTTTGAGTGCGCACACCTCCGATCGCCGTGCAGCTGCCTCCTTACTCAAGTGGATGTAACTTTCCAGCGGGTTGTGTCCTCGCAGAGTCTACCGACCAACACCTCAACGTTAGCATCCACTATTTACCTGCCACCACCACCACCTCCAAACTCCAAATTACTCCACCAACTCACCGAAAACTCGGCAAAAGCCGACTGAGCAGCAGCCATAGCGTTTTGTTGCCCTTGGATCGTCTCCCTCAATTGGTGGTTCATCTCCAATTGCTGTTCCGTTGCTGCTACCTCCTTCGGGTCTGGAATCCCCGCTTCCCGACGTAGCAACGCCGCCCGAGCTTCCAGGAACGCCAACTCCTTGAGCAAATGATTCTTCTCCTCCTAGTGCACACAACAACAAGCGTTATTATGTCTAGAAAGTTGTGGAAGTATTATACTACCGTAATACCAACCCTTTTAGCGACGTGGCTGGGCGTTCTTCCTTTGTTTTTCTTGCGCTTTTTCGCGTTCGCATCGGGTTCATGGGCCGTTTCGTCGGATGTAGAGCCTCCGTCTTCGCTGTTTAACGCACGCTTTGCATGGGTTTCATTGCTAGTCAACGGGTAGAAAGTTTGGGCGAGAGAGACGATAATCTCCTCGGTAATGCTCGCATCGGTCGCCATTCCGTGATAACGCCCTCCCCCCACACGTACTTAGTGCGAACGTAGTGGACACGCTTTGATGTCAGATGTGCTGAGTGCAATAAATAATAACAGTAAACAGTCCCCGCTTATTTGTGCATGGACAGATGAACCTGTCTTGTCTAACGATATATCCTGTCGTACTTGATACGATCGTGGTCCACCTGGCCCATTCCCCAACAGTTTATATACAACCAAAATAACTTGAAACATGATATATTGTGATGATAGATTGAGCCCTCCTTCTGCCGTCTTGCAGTGGTCTTGAACGGGAATATCTTGAACAACAAGCCGATTTCGCAAAGTGCATAGCGCTTCAGATCATTGAGGACTGCGACGATTTGAGATTGGAGGGCTTCCTGAACATTATCCGAGTTGAACCTTGAATATCTGATTTTGAAACAATTTATTGCAAATGATATTTTATTAAAAAATATAGAAAACATTTTAGCGTGTCCGCCTTTGAATGCAGTCGGAGGTTGACCGGGCAAAGGCGTAGTGATGAACTGCTTGG
>LGSN01000541.1:0-25147 GCA_001314375.1 Phytophthora podocarpi | reverse complement strand
CACTTGCTCACAAAAGGTCCCAAATAGTCCCTCGGGGTCACCCATGAACGTCAGGGTTATCAGCTGGCACGCTGGTCCAACTTGTTTGGGCGATTCCTCCAATCGTCACTGAAATATGACCGAGTGCCTCCTTCTTGTGTGTTGGATTTGCATATGCAACTGTAGCTAGCGCCAACCACGGTGCCCTTACTGTTGCACATCCGTGTGGTCAGGCTGCTTGGTTCGTGGTGCGTCCACACCTATTTGCTGAGTGGTCGTAGCGAACATCAGGTGCGAGGCAGTACGGAAAGCTGACCAGACAGCTACTGGCCATCGGACCAGACGTCCTTCGCGTAGGGACGGCGGGAAGAGTACGTTATCGGCGACCGCAACCCCGGTAGGTATGTAGGTTGTACTCCGCAGGTATCCGGTATTTATATGCAACGGGCCCGGAGCTCTTTGACATGCATACATACAGATATCTACCCTGAGCTCTGGGCCCCACGGCCGAGACAACATCTATAGTCCGCCACAGCCCCTGTAGTCTCTGTCCACAGTCCCCGCCACCCTGGTAGCTTAACGTCTTCTTAATGCACCAACCCTATCGCTTGCTCACCTTCGTTTTACTGTAACCCGCGTTTCGGCGCCACTCCCCTTGTATTTAGTCTTAACTGTCCTCCGACTGGGAATAATCTCAACTGAAGGTCGAGCAGCTAGACCGCTGCTCGTTGCCCTCGCTTACCGAAGCCTCCTACGTCCACTACTTACTATAACTATTGAGGGGGGCCTCTCCTATCCTAACCGCTCACCTCGCTCCTCTCCGCTCTCGTGGCCTCCTGGCCTCACGTCACGCTCGCCGACGTCGCCTCGCCTGGCCTCATGCTTCCTTGCTCTCTTCTCCCGCCATGTCGACTCTCCTGGCGACCTTCCGCGATCTTCCTGGTACTTCTGCAGCCTCTTCTGCTTCAACCGTTCCCTTCGACTTGTGGCACGATCCCACTGGTTCGCCTCCTCCACCGTTCACTTCACGGTCTTGCCACCGTCTCCGCTGGTGTCCGCTACGCTAGTCTACCGTCAAGTCAATTACCTCTTGGTCGTCGTCCTGCTGCTTTTGAGCGCGCCTTTTGGTCAAGCGCCGAGCCACCCAACTACACAATGAAGCTTGGAATACCGAGATGCAAGTAGGCATTTTGGCTTATTAATAACTAAATGGGTTGTGAATGTGATAGGGGTAATATCTTAAGCGCCTTTCAATTCGGAGTTTAATCAATGGAAGTAATCTTTGAATAGCACTTCGATTGAAATTAATAAGAGCATACAACTCTAAATACGACTCTTAAACGGCTGATTTACAATTGGATTAGACATTCCGACCGGTTTTCACAATACATTCAAATTAAAAAAAACGAAATCCCTAATTACGGGACACTCGATTTTGCTTTACACTGCTACGAGCTTGGATTGGCAAAGGTGGAGATGTTAGTCCCAGCGACGCATTAAAGTTACACCAGTATGTTTACCATGTACCACTTCAATCCGATTGATAAACTTCCAACCGAGGTAAAATTTGGCGTTCTTGAGCATAGTAGAATGGAGCAAGATGTCGAAGCCGAGCAAAGGCAGAAGATGCGGGGAGTCACGTGTTTTTGCAGTGATAAGTAAGCTTGACCAACTTGTTTTGGCACACATTTTTTCCTTGGCCGTCTCCCCAGTTCTTAGACATGTGATCTGTCGCTCGTTGGCAAAATTGGTTTAAGAGAGTAACTTGGTTGGGGTCTGGAAGAAGAATATCCGCGATAAGATATATTAATATGACGATTGGGGTATGGACGACGACGATCGGGTGATTTCATTGATGAGATGAATTGAAGCGATGAAGACAATTAAAGTGATCCAGACGATTAGAGCATGCTACACAAGCGCCGTTGAAGGCTTTACAAAACAAACTTTTTGTACTTTTTGTTTAAACTACAACAAAGAACTTAGCTCGAGCTGAAGCTAAATTTGCTTGCAGTCGTGGTTTCTGATGAATTCTATCTCGCACCCTGGAGTTGTAGCTGGCCCGAACCAGTTTCTGTACTAGGTAGATGTGCCAACGATGCCTGATCCTTGTAAGAGTACGATTGATCCTCGAAAAGGTTATGTCAGTGACACTGGTTGTATCCATTTGAAAGTGAGTGAGTTGGTGCATCACACTCATGCTGGGGTCATTTCCGTTCCAGTAATATCAGAATTCCGTTTTTAGTAACAAAAGAACTCGACTATTCAAGCTCTGCACAGACATCATGGGTGTAGCGGTAAGCATCAATCTCGATTCCCTCACTCACAACGCGAATGGCACAGCAATGTTGACGGTGGCGCGCTCAAGTAGGTAGTTGCGAGAATTGCCTGAGCATCCTCTTAAGCCGTAACTGCGCTCCGTTTTCTGCAGTTAATGACCAGACGTTGAAGAGGTTCGAGGTCACCACCCAACGTGTCTTCCATTTAAGCATGGCCGATCTCATTGCTTTGTTCCCAGAGATTACAAGTGACACACTCGAGCAGTTATTCACTGTATTCGACACCGAAAACAGTGGGCGTGTCGATTCTTGCGAACTCCTCGCAAGTCTCATCTTGGTGGCACCACAACTCTCGCGGGGGTCCAAGCTTAAAGGTACGTTCCCAACCTTCATTTCACGTAAGATAGGGTTTAACTTGAAGTTGCTGTCCTGATGCTTAGAAATCTTCGATATGTTCAACGTATCCACGCATCGCGTTGGATTAATGGTATCAGATGAAGCAACTTTACTCTTCCGCACGATGGCGGTTGCAAGCTCCAAGTTGCGTCGCTCGATCGCTGACTCAAATGTCTCGAATCAAGACTCCAACGACCTCCCGGGGCTGATGTTCTTCGAGAACCTAACCAGAACGTTGTACGGCGAGCGAGAAACACTCTCATTCGACAAATTTGCTCGTTTATGCCAGTCGATGCCTGAAATCGATGCATTTATCGAGCGATGGAAGTTTTAACCAGGTAATTCAGTCTACCTGATGGTCGAAAGCTGCTGCTCAGTTCGAATGTTTTGACTTGTACAGTAGATTCTGCTTGGAGTACTCAATTCTCCCAAGCACCATTACATTTGTGCCTGTAAAGTCTTCAATTTGCCGATAAGGTCGAATCTGTATTCGTTCAGATACACATCGTAATAGTGGACTAAGAGTGTTATTAATGTAAACATGTATAATACCATGCAGCGAGATATCGTGAAAAAATCAATCTCAACTCGAGAACCTTCTGATAGAGGATGCAATACGGCGCCCCTCTTCTCGTCGATAAGGAATATCTCTCGTAACGAGATATCCCACTCCCGTTAACGTTTGCCCGATTTGAAAGACAGCCAAGCTGAAATTAATCCGTTCTTCGCTTACAGTCGAGTGGATCCCGTCGTGCACGTGAGCGTGTTTTGTCGATCAAGCAGTCCAAAATGTTGAGTCTCTAATATCAACCCATCACTAATTGGAGTCTCCAATTAACTCCAATATCAACCAATTATAATTCGGAGCTGCTCGCCAGGTATCAATCAAGTGAAAGGGGGAGGTCAATGCGGGCGTCACTAGCGAATCGACCGAGTCAAAGCCAGAGTCACACTCGACGACATGGCGCCCAAGATTCTGCCGTTTCTGGCGACGCTGCTGCTGTGCTTTGTGGCCTCTGCCGCGGGCCAAGAAGACACTGCCCCTGTAGCCATCAAGTCGCATGCCAGCCACATCCTCGTGGACACGGAAGCCGAGGCCGATGCCCTGAACGCGCAGCTGGGCGAGGCCTCCAACCTCTTCCTTACGTTCGCGCAGCTCGCCAAGGAGCACAGCAAGTGTCCGTCCAGCCGCAAGGGCGGCGACCTGGGCACGTTCAGCCGCGGCCAGATGGTGCCCGAGTTCGACCGCGTGGCCTTCGAAGGCGACATCGGCGTCGTGCACAAGGTCAAGACCCAGTTCGGCTGGCACCTTGTACTCATCTCCCGTCGGCTGGACGGCACCGAAGAACCGGATAAGTTCCGCGGCCTTAAAGAAACTTTGCTGAAGGTCATGCCCTTCCTTGGGCCCATCATCCTCATCGCTATCATGGCTATGGGGGCTCGTGGAGGCAAGGGGGGACCTCGAGCTCGCGCGTACCACATTCTGGTGAAGTCCGAGGAGGAGGCGGACAAATTATTCAAGGAGATCGACGCTGCGGAGGATAAGAAGCTCAAGTTGTCGGAGCTCGCGGGCAAACACAGCACTTGTCCGTCGAGCAAGAAGGGAGGCGACCTGGGGATGTTCGGACGTGGGGAGATGGTGCCCCAGTTCGACAAGGTTGTGTTTGAGGGAGAAGTGGGCACACTGGCCAAGGTGCAGACCCAGTTTGGCTGGCATGTGCTGCTCTGCACGGAGCGTCTGGGAGACAAGAAGTCCAAGTAAGAGTGGGTGACGGTGAGGTGAGGTGGGTAAGCTGGTCGGCAGCAGATACTACGAAGCATGGATGAATGGAGTTGATTTCTTTTTTACGAAGGCGTATTGTCATTGGTTTACGTCGCACAGCATTGATCTGGTCTGTTACTTTGCGGGGAGATAGTGCGCGAAAGAATTTGCAATGAGTTGTAGAAATTTGAATATTTCATCAGCTCTCTGTCAGGTCGGCGGGGTGTCAAGCCTTGAGAATTCGACTTCGTTAAAGAGTTTCATTTATCGAAGTTGGAAGCAGGTCGTTCTTGCTAGTAGGTTCCCATTTGAACACGTCAAGCAGAGCGATACCGCTATGAACTGTGACTCCCACCAGTAAGCGCGAACAAAAATTGAAATATGAAATTGGCCGTTTAACCGCCAGAATCCCTTTTCACGACCGATCGCATTCGTTGAACCTCTTTTCCGTGAGCTTAATAGACTTCCTTCCATCATACCCTCGAGTTTGCTCAGCTCGGGATTCTTCACCAAAGTCTTCATTTTGATGGGACCAGGATATTTCCCCACAAGCCTTTTCAGGTTGTTCAGGTTGAGTATTTTCAGCAACACGCTTCGGTCCTCCGAACTGCAGCCTGGTTGAAGAAAGAAAAGAAAACTTGATAAAGCTATCTGTTACCTCTCCTTGTTTGTCCACTACCTTGCTAAATTTTTAATTGACACTGAGGTTGCTTTCAGCCTTCAACTCTACACGTGAATATTCTGGGGCCTGCAAGCCACCACAGCCAACCACCCCTTTGGTCTCACCATATCTCCGTTCAGATTCTCGACGCCGTCTCCCGTGGCCGCATTGAGGCCGCTGGGACTGCTGGCTTCAATTTAACAGTCTTCAGTTTGGCGATGGCGGGAAAGGCTCTCTCTTTGTCACCAGTAGCCGAGGTCTGCTCGTTACAAGTAGCAGTACGGGCTTCAAGTTCTCTGGGAGCTGTTTTGCTCGACCGCCCCCCCCCCCCCCCCCCCCCCCTTCCTGTACATACGTTAGTCTATTTGTAAATCGCGCGTCGAAGTGTAATAGTGAGGGCAACAAAATATTCAAGTATTTTCCGAAGGCACTAGCTCCATTCGACATCTCATAATACATGTAGAAGTCTATTATTTCATCTCGGAGGGGAAAACTCAATAACGTTAGTACATGTCTGTAATCAACAATTCACTACTCTCATCACCATAAATGCTGAAGTCTCGTGGTTAATCTGAGTTATTACATGTAGTCCGCTCAGCAAATTAAGTAGAGGGAGCCTCCATAATATGTATATTATACTGACACTTCCAACAGAATCAGGAAGGTCACAAGTGGCATTGGATTCACAGAGTCTTGGCTTGCATATTTTTGACCTCGTAGTGTTGAATTTGAAAAGTTCTGGATTCTTCGTCACCAAAGTTCTAAATTTGGGTGGAGAATTTGATGCCTGGAGAGGCTCTCGCTCCGTCTGCAGAACCGAAAGAGGCCTCAAAGACTGGCAGCAACGTCCTTAGGCATTTGTTATTTGTCCTCTCCATTGGTCACATGGTGTTCGAAATTGGTTGTTTTCTTACTAAGCTTAGTGGTGCTCACTTTCGTCGCTCGTATGGATAACGTGGTCGGTGTCAGCGACCATGGGGTACTTGATTAACTCGATGGCGTCGTCGTTGGCAGGACTTTAACCCTATGGCGACTACCTCCGCCACGAGGAAGTAGCTGAGGCGCTTGATAGGGGCTTTCTTTGGCATACAAGTACTGGTTCGGTGACTGAAAGCCAAGCCGTTACTACATGTAGAATAGGATACCTTCTTAAAGTTAAACGCAGTGCGGATAGAAGGCACTCACTCTACGAAGGATAGCGTGTGAATGATTTCCTGTGTGTATCCACGAAGAGTTTTAGTGTATTATTTTTCACTTAACCTCTTACGTTTAAAAGTTCGTGCTGCGTGTGTTTATTTTGACGTAATGAACAATGCCTCGTTGGTGATACTTGCATAAAATGTGACAGTGGTGAAGACATTTGCTAAACGTTCGCCGGAGCTACTACACCATTGTATTTTCAACATTGCATATTGACTTCATTTGTTTGTTTGTGGGGGTCTTACACCAATGTTTTTGACAAAATCACTTTCATGCTACCGTTAACAATCAGGGAATAACGTCTGGGCAGAACAAGTACAGTACATGCAAAAATACCAGCAGAGATCACACTAAATGCTTATTCTTGCTCACACTTGGTTGTTTTTCTTTTCTTTCTAGCAATCCTTATAAATAATTCGAAACGACAGAACCATACTGGATGTTCTCAATGACCAATAACATATCTGATAGATCCAGATAGTGTAAAGATTGACGTTTACGCCTTTTGTGTTCGAAGTGGAGTCATGAAAGACTACAAAAATCGACGTTGAGGTGGTTTGTTTATTATAAATACTTCGAAGTAATACTTAGATGTTTTTGAATCAGATCCAAAACAATAGTGAAAGATATAAATACCCGTACGTGCGTGAGGAGTGTGGTAACGCACCCTGACTACAGTAGTCGACAAGGCTTGTCTGGTTCTATGATTTGTGTTATGTATCACCTCCAAACTTAATTCCTGTGAATAGACAAAACTTGTGTGTGCATATGTAATTACGTAATTCAGAAAAGCACTATGCCATAAAATTACCGATACTGTAGCCGCCAACTTCCAGTATCCGTAATATAGGGCTTTGTCGTGTGCCCAGAAAATTGGAGGTAGTGTGTCCTAATCTACATACAGTAGAAAAACGAATCTGAGTATATCAACAATTGATAAAATCATTAATAATTAGTGAAATAGATGTACAGTAGTCGTTAGTTCGACGAATGGACTTTACTTTACTAGCTGTGTTTCCAAACAAAGACTTCAATAAAATTGTTTTTTTTAATTGAATATTAAAAGAAGAGCAAGAATTGCTTTCTGAAGGCCCCACACACCTAGATTCCACAATCTCTTGGGGGAAAGTTACACGTGTTAATGCCACAAGCATTGTTGGGATAGACAATACTGCCAACCGTATCGGACAGTTAAACAATTCAACTATCACTACGACGCCACACAAGAATCGAGATAACGACAGAAACCAGCGTTGTCAGCCCCAACGCATTCCAAATTAGAAGAATCTTCCTGGATTTTTCCGGATCTTGTTCCTTAAACGTTCGGATGCTTTTGATCTCTCGCTTCGAGAGATGGAAATAATTCTTTCCCGCCAGGCTCTTGAGTTTGCTCAGCTCAGGATTCTTTTCCACAAAACTCGTAATCGTGTTGATGTCAGGTTTTCCGGCTGTAAGCGCTTTGAGTTTGCTGAGACTGGGTGACTTCTGCAAAAGAGTCTTTAGGTTGGCTCCTCTTTCTTCGTCCTCAACGCTAACGGGTCTCTTGCTCCCTAATGTTGAAGTGCCGTGTCTTGTGTCGAATTTGCCATTATTGAGGTGGTGACGAGTATTTCCGCTGTCGGTAGCAACTTGATGGCGGTTCTCAGGTTCTTTTTCTGGTTGATGTTGTTCGCATTGACGAGACCGCAGCAGCACGCAGCGAAGCCAGCAACAAGAAAAAACAAGCCCCAACGCATACTCAAAACGTTCTTCAAATGCTGAGTGGAACAAAACTGCTTGAGAAATGGCACCCTGTACACGCCAGACTCGTAGCAACTACCATAGGTACAATTGCTCTTTCTACTGCCGTACAGACTTCAGACATGGGATTGTCGATTCTACTTATCTGGCTTTGGTTGACTGTAACATAACGCACAAGCAGATTACACATAACATAAACACGAAAAAGATAACGCAAAAGCTGATGACCCGATAACGCTGTTCATGCCTACATGTAAGGCTTGTGTCTATTGTTGTATTTCCTGTATTGTACAAGTATTTAAACGCTTGTCACGGGATCAATAAACGTTGTTATTGATTTCCTAGCAATTTTATTTATATGCGTTACGTGGTAGGAAGGGGTGAGGATCATGATGCTCAGCAGCGCAATGGGTTTCCTGTTTCGAATCTTAATGTTAGAAGGACCATTGCTACCATACGTAGGTAGGGTATACTGACTTCCAAGTTAGTGCTTTTGGAGCGCCATAATGTTAGCGAGATTTGGAACGACGATTATTAATATAATATATTATATTATATTAATAATCGTCGTTCCAAATCTCGCTATTATTATTAGCATATTATGCGTTTGACGATGTAGATATATTATATTGGGCACACGCCGAAATGTACCATTATAAGCAAGATGTGGTATTTTTGAAAGACAGGATGTGGCATTAAGTGGCATCAATACAAATTCACTATATAACTGAGGCAGGTCTGATATCTGGAGTTGATAATTCGGAAGATTACTGTCAAGCTGGGCAAATTGTCTGGTATGAAGCACATTCTCAAGTGAGAAATCAGTGAACGAGCTTTGTACGACGGTTTTCCTATTTTAGAAGCGAAAAATCACTCTCAACCGTAGAAGAACTGGGAAATACTGTCACCATGTCTCCAGCAAAGGTCCTTAGAGCAGGATAGTCCGTCTCTAACGTTTCCTAGCACTTCTCAATATAGTTTTTTTTAGTTATTCATCACTTTAGCGTGAAAAGTCAGGGTTGTTATGATATCGCTCACTCGTTTTAGAATGCTCCTGCTCAACATTATCAACATCCGTGCCACTCCAGTGCTCTCCCGTGCGTACGTCGTGATGTGCGATAATAGCAGATAGATCACGACCCTTTTGAAGAACAAAGCGATGTCTCGCGAAATGGCTGTTGTTCACAGAAATACACTCTCTTTTGCTCGGTTGAGGATAGCTTGTAGTGGTTCCACTTGTTTGGATACTGAATAGTTAAACGCTTCTGACATTGTTCTGCCCGGAATGGGAAACGGAAGTACTTACAGCTCTTAGTCTTTGCTCTCTTTCGAGCCGACCTTTTCCTCACGAGCAAACGTACAACTTAAGCGACACACCACCTAAACTAGTCATTATTGTTGGCGTTCACTGATTAATTTTCAGTCCAAATTCAAGTTCGTGGCCGGATTGAAATGGCGTCGAGTGCCAACGAGAGGTTGTCCACGAAGTGATCGGCAGTATTTTGTCGGAAGGTGTTGCATCACTGGGGGGGTTGATTTCCCTTCGTCACGATCGCTGCGCCTGAGAGGTGGCGGCGCTCGCCGGTTTTTTTTTTCCTTCAAATGAAGCTCGTTATATGAAATTTCGCAAGTGGGCACACATTTAGAATAGGATGTGGCACCTATGCCACATTTTTCTAGAAATGCCCAAAATATATATTATGTAACATCATCGATGTACATCCCAGGCATAACGCGTTCTCGGGTGACCCAGCATTTCTATACATGCTTTTACACTACATTTTTGTCTTGCATTGGCGACCATCAAGCGGACGTTATCGCATGATGGACCTGGGGATGAAAACGTAATCACGCTATCCGGTTTCATCCACGTACTATGATAAATATCGTATTTGCTGATAATTTTATCCGCCTTGTTTTTACCGTAGCTTCGGTCCGTAGTCAGACAACCTTCTATCCCATCCAAGATTCCTTGTTCGCCAGAAGCTCATTTGGCATCCGACTTCCAAGCACCAAGAACTCGAAGTTCAGCAATTCACCCCGCCAAACCATATCGCCATGCGTCTGAGGTATTTCCAAATACTACTCGTGGTCACGATTGTTGCGAGCTTCAAGGGCTTCACTAATGCCGACGATGGTGTCCGAATCCAAAAAAATGCACGAAAATTCGAACCAGAACTTGAATGAAAACACGGGCCGCCATCTCAAGGGAACTGAGGACGAGGTAGATACCGTGGGGGACGAAGAAAGAGGGCGTATCGACTCGAACAAACTGAAGTCCTTTTTCAAGAAGACACCTAGTCTTGATAAACTCAAGTCAGTTGTGGGAAAGAATGGAGATCTCAGCAAAATGGAGATTCCTGCGGGACAGACAATCGATCTTACCAAGCTGAAGACCACTTCGGGACAACAAATTGATCTCACCAAAATGAAGAGTTTTTCCCGCACGAAATCTGATATCAGCAAAATGGAGAAAATGGTGGCGAACGATCCTAATCTCCGCAGTATCAGCTCTGTTGTGGGCAAGAATCCGACTGAGCTCTCTGCGAAACAAGTCGCGGGCGTCCAATCGTTCGTTGCTAAGCACCCTGAAGAAAGTCTTACCATCGTAGAGAAGGTACTCGGCGGCGCGTTTGCCGCTTTCTTCCTTTTAATGGCGGCGGGTCTGATCACTGTGGTTGCTACCAGTACATATAGACCGAGGTAGGGTGGTCTAAGCTCATATTGAGATATGGGGGGGGGGCTCTAGTCCTATGCTGACTTCAGTCGTAATAAGCAATAAAATGTGTGTTCCAATTTCTCGTAATACTACTATCGTTACTGCTACTTCATGTACTACTACAGGATGATGCACCTGACATGGTCGGCTCTCTCGGACAACATGTCGGAGATAGGAGGGAGGCTGGTAGCTCAGTTCTCCTTTTGCTATGCTCTCGACCCACCACTCTGCACTCCGAGATGCGCTCAAATGAAATCCTTTATGCCCCACGTGATCGCGACACCTGATAATGAGTTATTCCAGTCATCTTACACTGCTCATGACGATCCTTGAGGGTGGACAAAGCCTCTTTCGATAAAACTGAGTTTGGCGAAGTGAAAGCAGCCAACGGGTGCATAGCGTACGTCTTTGCGGTCTTAGGGTACGTGTGGGAGTCGATGCCAATTCTGGCATCGTCGAACCGTGCTATTGTATTTAACTGCCGCAAATGTGACCCTTCGGGCATTGTCGAGTTGCTTCTGGATCGATAACTATGTAGTGTGGATGTACTTGGTAGCAGATATTCAAGCATTTACGCCGCTCATGTGGACTTCCTTTTGTGACCATATACGCATCTCGAATATGTTGGTATCTCAGTACTGCGCTTGGTAGAAAAATTAAAAAGAAGGTCGAATTTTGTTTGAAAGTGTAGCGAGTTGGTTCGCTCGCTGAAGTTTTTACTTTTTCGTTGCAAAGATACTCATCGGAGGCTAGGTAATTACGAAGGAGAACAACGTGTTTCACAAGGTTAGATATCCTATCTAAGTTACGTCGACACAGTACCCAGCTTGAGAGGAGCTAAATTAGAAAACTCCGAATGTCATCGCCGGTGCTGTCTTCATATTCGCACAACGGCTACGAGCGATAAAATAATCTCGTTTGTAGCGAGGCCAAGGTCAGAGCGACTAGCCTGCTAACTTAGCTGGTGTGCTTCGCTGGCAAGTTGCTGGCAAGTTGCTGGCAAACAAGACAAACGCTAAATGTTTCAGCAGTGGAGGCCAGTAACAAGAAGAAAGTGACAACAGTAAGTTTTCATTTCCGTCTCACATTTCCTGTCTTGCCTTTTGCATTCCCTTTTTCCTGCTACAAACAGCAATCTGTCACTTTCCCACCGCTGGTTCATCGCCGTTGCAGTCTCAGAGATCGCGATCCTGAGCTTCATCATCGTCCAAAGCGGTGAGCACGTCGTCGCCCATCCCCGAGCGGTCAGTGATCAGCACCAAGTGCCAGCCAAACTGAAACATGAAACATGAACCCAACGTCAGTCATCACATTCGTCAATTCAACATTGCCGTCGCCAGATCTATGTTTCCTTTACCTGGGTCTTCACTTTGTGGACGTCTCCCACTGGCTTCTCAAAGGCAACCTTATCGAACTCCGACACCATCTGGCCACGGCCGAACGACCCCAGATCTCCCCCCTTCCGACTCGACGGACACTTGCTGCGCTCTTTAGCGAGACGAGCGAAAGTGACTTCGAGATCGTCAGCCGCCTCCAGCTCCTTCAAGATCTCGTCGCACTCCTCCTCCGTAGGCACCAAGATGTGACTCGCACGAGCCATCGGCTTATCCGCTGCCATCACAGATTTTGGACCGAAATCCAGCACATTGATCACTGTAATGGCGAGAAGCAGCGCCAACAGCGTCGTGTACACACGCTTCAAAGCCATTTTCGACGTTGTATCTTTTTACAGACTGACCAGACTGACCAAAAGTCCAAATAGGATGTAGTGTGCACCACATTGTTTCGTACTTCTTCCAATCATCACTGTAGTCCATACAAACACCAGGTCACTTTAATCCCGCGCATTTTTGAGGGCGGGCTACTAATCGGTTTTCTCCGCTATCGGCAGCTACATGATGATGAAGGCGCCGTCGGCAGAAGAGGTGCTGGCTCTGGTGAATGCCGCCACTGGGCCCGATGGAACCTTGGATCCGGCCATGCAGCATCTGTTGATGCAGCTCCAAGAACAGCAAGCGCTGAATCAAGCTCAAGTCCACGCCCACGTGCCGCCCCAAAATGGGTCACGCCCTAATAAATCTGGCGCCTCAGAGTGCAAGACTGTAAAGTCGGACCATAGTCATCTTACCGCTAACGTCATGGACCTGATGCCGTTATCGGCAGCTGCAGTGCCAATTGGGTCCTCCACACTGGAAAGTGCAACTTCCACTTCGGCTGTTGCCCCACCAGAACGTGGAGCCACAACTTCGACCTCGACGATCATGAAACGGAAAAGTATTCCATTGAGTATGAAGAAAGAGGCCATTCAATGGATTATGGGTCCTGGTAATGGGATCCCGTCACGTGCCGAGAAACACTTTGGAGCGTTGAATTGGGACGTCACGGCGTCTTCGTTCCGCAAGTGGTGGAAGAATCGAGACAGGATTTTGAGAGACTCTGGGAGCAAGAAACGCATCAGTGGAGGAGGACGCAAGCCGTACTTGGAAGAATCGGAGGAGAAATTGCTGGTCGTGGTGATCCAAGAACGAGCGAAGAAGGACCGAGTGACCAGAAAATGGATCGCCAAGACGGCGCAGCACATGTTCCAGCGCTCGGATACGAACTTTAAAGCCTCGGAGAACTGGGTCACCAAGTTCATTCGACGCAACGGACTCACACTCAAGCGGAGCTACGTCACGTACGAGCCACGGCAAGCGAACGTAGAGCAGCAGCAACAGCAGACTTCACAACCCACGAATACGACAGCAGCTCCTGGAGCGGGGAACAAGTACGTCGCCTGCTACAAGGATACTGAAAAAAACTGGATTTTGTCTAATGATGACAATGAGTTGCCTTTTGTTGTTGATACAGTGTGGTTGTGTAGTATGGCAGCGCGGCAGGAGGGCTATTATTCTAGCGGCGTGGGTTTTGAGGTGACGACAAGGCGATGTTGCAACGGGACATTTATGAATCGCCTTGCCTTCGTTGAACAGTAGGGCGTTTTACGAGCTCTACTTATTGTATTGACTGCATGAATTTTATTTTGTTGGTGTTTGCTTTATATTGCAACAGCGGCTTCAACGGTGACAATTTGCTCTGCATTTGCACTGTTATAGCAGCGTTATTTTTCATCTATGGGGTTGTTGACATGCAGAGATCCCGACATCTCAAACTCATTGAAATGCAAGCAACTACGCGATTTGATGGTCACCAGTTGGATTTCAGCTCCGGTTCCGACGAACGTAGCACTTGGGTGGATTGGCTGTGGCTGCGGCTGTTGGTGGCGGTGTCGTCGTGGTTGCTGCAGACTCGCTGGGGAATTGACGGTGTGTATCCGTGCATTGTCCCGGCGACAAGGAGTATGTGCCCTGAATGACTTGGGAGTCAATAGAGGTGACTGCCACTTTCAAGGCCGTGAGGTCTACCTCCGACGTACTGGTGACGACGGCGTAGTATGCGCTATCCAGCATTTTCGTGGCTTGGCCGTTAATAGTGACGCTCTGGACCCCTACAAGTGTGTTGGTGGGCTGCACCGCGATCCAATAGCCATTGCTGCCACTCTTGAGGCAGATTTTGATGGTCCCTGGGTTAGGACAATCCACGAACTGCCACTTAATCGCTAATCGACTTGGGTCGGAGCCAGTAATGGTCTTAAATACGGGTGGCGAAAGATCCAAGTCTCCATACTTGCACTCAGGACAGCGGTCGACAATCTGGACGATGGCGGACGAAGTCGTATCAGCGCAGTTATCATCGACGCACCAGACCTGAGCACAGCGCCCGCAATTCCCCAAGTTGTTCCACTGCTCATTGTTCAGCGCGGCATAATTCGTGGACGCAAGGTTGTTCCAAGACATGAAGTTGCAGTTACCGCTGCTGACTTGGCCGAGCGTGTAGCTGGTACCATCACCTTCAAAATACTCAGCCGAGGTAACAGCCGTGGCAGTCGCGCACAGAGCGAGCAGAACGCGGATGGTCGTGTTGAACATAGTGTTGACCTGTTGATATTGGACGTTGAAGTCGAGTTGTGGAATGGCAAACCAAGGCGGCCATTGCAAAAGTTATCGGTGAATGGATGGGTTTGTCCATTTTGATATACTGAAAAGAGATCAAGCAAGGAACGTTGAGACGACGAGCAGCGTTGGGACGCCGGTGTCCCCACCGAGTACGCCTGTTGCATCCAGCGCATTATCCCGTGACTTCTGTCCCAGCATTTCCAACACATCGCATTTGCACCCCGACAGGTAGACGCGTTCCAAGAAAATCATTTCGGGGGAGAACAATCCCAGCGTCAAACACAACCGTTTCGGAGCAACCCCATGAGATGCCAGTGCAGTGTGTCGAAGCTAATTTCGGACATCTGGGCTTGGAAATGGTGACGCTCCTTGTGGACTACGCGGTTGTTTCAACGAGTCCTCACGGAGAAATTTGCGAGCCAAGTCTTCATGCTTCCCATGAAATAAATTTCCTGCGCCTTCTTTTACTTCGTCTCAACAAAACTTCGAGGGATACTCCAGGGGAATAGATTCCAGGATGATGTAACAAAGATGACAGAATGCTTTATTTTCTCATAACTACGCGGTCAAAATTTTAGCCGAACAAATTACGAGCAGTTCCGGTTCGAGCTCGACCGTGCACACTGATGCAATTAGTCGCGACGTCTTCTCACACGGCACTTGGGTGAACTTGTTGTAGGAGTCGAAGTACCAGGCGTGGCCGTAGTGACCGTAGGCGTCACGATAGTGGTGGTAGGTGAAGCTGTGGTAGCTACAGGTGTCGATGTAGTCGAAGTAGGCGCGGCGGTGGTGCTCGTGGGGGCCGTAGTGGTCTCCACATCCTCCGTGTACGAACTGCCAGCGTCCTCCGCGGCACTGCTGACCTGCGTCTCCGTCGGCGTAGCAGTAGTGGCAGTTGGCGTTGCGGTTGTGGACGTCGGTGTAGCCGTATTAGTCGTAGGCGTTGCGGCTGTGGACATCGGCGTAGCAGTAGTAGCAGTTGGCGTTGCGGTTGTGGACGTCGGTGTCGCGGTTGTGGACGTCGGCGTTGCAGCTGTGGACGTCGGCGTAGCCGTAGTAGTCGTAGGCGTTGCGGTTGTGGATGTCGGCGTCGTTGTTGTGGTGGTCGTGGTGGTCTGGCTGCTTGTCTGACTGATGCTGCTAGTGGTGAACTGCTGGTTGGTGTCCACGCATTCTCCGGCCGTCAGCGAGTACGTTCCTTCCACCGTCGCGCCTTCAACGGACGTGATCGACACGCTCACCGACGTCAGGTCGACTTCGCTGGTGCTTTCAATCAGGTAGTAGTAGGCACTATCCACCATTGTAGTCGACTCGCCGTTGATCGTCACGGTCTCCACACCGACCAAGGTGTTGGTCGGCTGCACAGCCACATAGTATCCATTACTGCCAGTCTTCAGGCAGACCTCGATGTTGCCCGGCTTGGGGCAGTCCACGAACTTCCAGCGAATCGTGAGACGACTGGGGTCCGAGCCCGTGATGTTCTTGAACACCGTCGGAGACAGGTCCAAGTCGCCTGAACTGCACTCGGGGCAACGGTCCAAGATCTGCACGATGGCAGTGGTGGTCTGGTCCGCGCATTGGTCGTCGATGCAGGACACCTCGGCACAGCGACCGCAGTTGGCCAGGTCGTCCCATTGGTCGTTGTTCAGTGCGGCGTAGTTGGTCGAAGCAGTCGGGATGGCCGACATGAAGTTGCAGTTGCCGGCACTGACATCGCCGAGCGTGTAACTCGTGCCGTCACCTTCGTAGTATTCGGCCGAAGCGACGGCAGCGGTGACGCCTAGAGCTGCTAGGGTGCGGAAGGCCATTGTGGAACACGGTCGGGTTGAATGCCAATTGGAAAGTGACAACGGACGTCTCGATGAGACCAGGTGTCATGCCAGTCTGCACCACGCATTCGGCACGCTTGATCTTCATCTATCCCCCCATGACCAAGGTGCGGAGCAACTCGGTCGCCCTGTTCTTGAATGTCAGCTGGACGCTTGAGGCCCCTCGTCGGAGGTTTCATACTTGACGCAGGTAAAACGGTGTTGGCTTGACGGACGAAGCGTAGTGTCGAGCGGTCTGACGTGTGGCTCGCACCACAGCGAAACTGAAGATGATGATTCGCGTCGTTGGTGATCCGTGCAAAGCTGGTCGAGTCTCGGTGCGTTTATGCTTTGACCAGATGCTGTTTGCATCAGACCAAGGACGCATGCCCGCAGATGGCGATACCAAGAGCACTGAGCCGCCCGCAGGTGTGCGCTGGTATTAGAGACGAAGGACACTTGCGAATGCAGCACCCCTCACGACAGCTGGGGCCGTCGTCAGTCTCGATTGGCGCCGTCTGGTCAGCCTGGGTGCGGAGGGATCAACTTGAGCATGTGGCGAGAATCAAATTGATCCACGGACCGTTGCCACATCGGCAGGAGGGTGGTGCCCGGCTGAACGTTTGATAATGTGGACAAGAAGTCTATTAGATACTTAGAGCCGCTCCGAGCGGACGAGTACTACGAACACACGACGCGTCTTCCAGCGAAGACGCAACGCTCGACTTGAACGGATACTACGGACGGAAGATGAATGCGTCGATGTTTAGTTACGGTGACGACGGCCTCTCACGTGGCACTTGGACGTATCGCCGGTTTGAGTCGGCTCGTCCATGGGCGCAGTTGTGGCCTCAGGGGTGGCTGTCGTAGCCTCGGGGGTAGCAGTTGTGGCCTCGGGTGTAGTAAATGTGGCCTCGGGGGTGGCCGTCGTAGCCTCTGGAGTGGCTGGAGTAACGTCGGGGGTGGCTGGCGTGGCTTCGGGGGTTGCGGTCGTAGCAATTGGAGCCATCGTAGCAGGTGACGAGGTCTCATCCTGCTTGCTGCTATCCGACTGTGAGCTCTGTCCGTACTGCGAGGTGCTGTCAGCCTGCGAGCTTTGGCCGGTCTGCGAAGCTTCCTCGTACGAGCCCTCAGCAGAGGTGCTGCTGCTGATGGGGGTTTGCGTCTGGGTGGGGGCCGTGGTCGAAGGCGTAGTAGGAGTGGCCATCGTAGCGGTCGGGGTTGCCGTAGTAACCTTAGGAGGAGCCGTCGTGGATGCTGGTGTCGGCTGCGACTGCGACTGTGAAGAGGAGCCGCTGCCGAACTGCTTGTTGGTATCTGTGCATTTCCCTGCTGTTAGCGAGTATGTACCGGAGATCACGTCACCGTTGACCGACGTAATAGCCACCTTCACAGCCGAGAGATCAGCGCCCGACGCGGTCGAGACGTAGTAGTACGCGCTGTCTAGCATGGTCGTAGTCGCGCCGTTGACCTTGACGCTCTCGACGCCGACCAGGCCGTTGGTCGGCTGCACCGCGATCCAGTTAGCGTTGCTGCCCTCCTTCAGACACACCTCTACGTTGCTCGGGTCCGGGCAGTCCACGAAGCGCCAACGCACCGTGAGGCGGTTGGGGTCCAAGCCTGTGATCTCCTTGTACACTGTCGGCGACAGGTCGAGGGCTCCGTGTGCACACTCGGGGCATCGGTCCAACACCTGCACAACGGCTGTCTTATTCTGTGCGGTGCACTGCTCATCAATGCAGGACACCTCAATGCAGCGTCCGCAGTTGCCGAGGGTGTCCCATTGCTCCTGGTTCAGCGCCACGTAGTTGGTGGACGCACTGGGGATGGCCGACATGAAGTTGCAGTTACCGCTGCTCACTTGACTGAGCGTGTAGCTCGTGCCGTCACCCTCGAAGTACTCGTCCGCGGCGGTGGCGAACGCTGCCATCGCGCCGAGCAGAGCTACTGTGAAACGGAACGCCGCGACCATTGTGCTTGATTAATATGCGTTGGTGGTGTCGGACTTGCACGGCGGAATGGAAAATGAGCTTCTCAGTGTGAGAGACAACAGGGCAGAGTCGACAACAGACGCGTGAGGGTGGCCAGAGGGTGCTTGTGGTAGGTACCCGGCAAGATCAGCGTGATGTGCAACAGATGCCGCACGGACAGACAGCGAGCACCTGGTTCACGGGCAGCACAATCGATCACAGCGTCATCGTTTTTATGGTTTTACACCTCTGCCTTCAACGTTGTTGGACTTGCGTGAGCTTTTTGATAGGGTCCACAAGCTTAGCGAAACGCCGTTAGCACGGATGGCTCCCCGAGATTGACACGCACCGCTCGGTGCCATTGCCTCTGCAGTGGCAAGCGGACACGAAGTTCCTTGCGCGTTTAACGCGCGCCATCGTCGTGGAAAATACGTGGGGTGTCGAGACTTCAGCGTCTGCTCCGCCCGATCAGCACGACGAATTCAAGTCAAACACCTGAACGGACGCCATGCTGCAGAAATCACAGTTGACGTCGTAACCGACTCGGTTTGGACTGCCAAGATGGCGGACCAAGCAGGTGCTGCGGTCGCCAGACACCAGATTGGGGCTGCTTGGTCCAGCCATGGTGACGCCTGTCCAGCTGGTTTCGCGCATCGCGCAGTTGTGGCCATGTCGGTCAAGCAGTGGGACCACAAGCTGAGGCACAGTTCACGCGTCCGCTCGACTTTCATCACTGCCGTCAACGCTGACGCCTTGGAAGGAGCAGCCAGCTCCTTGCAGCGAAGGCAGATGGCCGTCAAAGACGAAGAAGATGGCAGCACGCCATCCGGGATGTCTTGCCAAACGCACGCTGCAGCTGGTGGATGGAGATGTTCATGATCTCAAGAAGTCGGTTCCTCGCGTGCGTGACTAATCCCCCGCTTTGTTATGGACCTTGACATCCTGCATTGCACACGGCCAGCATACACACGAAAATAGCGCTACGTGCGATTCAACTGCAGTGGTCAACATGGCACGTAGTTATCTCAAACGAAACAGTTGATATTTCTACGTCATAGTTGTAGTAGCTCTCGTCTACAGTTCACTGCTCTTCAGTGTCAACCCCCCTCGGGCTCCGATCACCCGTTTAGAACTGCTGCTTCGTGTCGGCGCACTCGCCGATTTTCATCGAGTACGTGCCCGAGACGACGTCGCCGTTGACGGAGGTGACGTCCACCTTGAGCTTGTTGAACGGCACCTCGTTGCCACTCTCGATGTAGTAGTAGTAGGCGCCGTCCAACATCTTGCCGGCCTTGCCATTGATCGACAGACTCTTGACGGCAGTGCGCGTGTTCGTGGGCTGGATGGCGACCCACCACGGGTTGCTGCCCTTCTTGAGGCACACCTTGATGGTGCCCGGATTCGGGCAGTCCACGTACTTCCAGCCGATTTTGATGCGACCTGGGTTGTGGCCTACGATCTTGGTCAGAGCACTCGGAGACATGTCGAGGTCGCCGTACTCGCATTCAGGGCACCGGTCCACGACCTGCAGCGTGACGGCCGTGTTCTTGTTCTTGCACTTGCTGTCGATGCACGTGGCCTCAATGCACTGGCCGCAGTGCGTCAAGCTGTCCCATTGCGCCTGGTTCACGGCCACGTAGTTGGTCGACGCCTGGCTCCAAGACGACATGAAGGCGCAATTGCCCATGCCGACGGAGCTGAGGTCGTACGGCGTGCCATCTCCCTGGAAGTAGGTTTGACCAGCGGAAGCGGCAGTGACGCCCAGAGCCAGCAGTGCGGAGTATTGCAGAACGCCCACCATTGTTGTCCTTGTCGGTTGATGTCGAGTTGGAAAGTGAGAGTCCCAAGCGTGGAGGCAGCGAGATAAGATGGCGGGGCAGTGCAGGTCCTTGGCAGGCCAGCTCAAGGAACGACCAGGGATGTGCCTCCGCGATGTTACGCTACGCGAGTGCAGAAGGCACAAAGTCAACTACACGCTCTTGTTTTCGAACAGCCATTCGCCTGGATGGTGAGTCAACAGACGACCCCTTCAACCTAGAATCACGGAGCTCTCGATTGCAGTTTACTCTGAGATTCAGCTGGTTGTCTCTTCAGTGATCGAGCGACTTGCATCGCAAATCTCGCGCTCAAGGAGCGTCTTGTTGAAGCGGCGCTACGTGGGGGTGGACCGAGCGGAAGCTCCGAGTTGGGCTGTGCTGGCAGCAAGCGGCGTGCAGCGAATTGGATCGCTCGTCGACACGGGCGGTACAGTACCGGTAGCCACGCACTCTCAAAGGTCGTGTCCGTCCACCTCAAAAGAGCAGATTACTGTCCACCGCTGTGCGTGTACGACGACGCTCACTACCACTTTTTGCACGAAAGGTTCGAGGCAATATGGTTTTGATGCAAGTTCTCCTGCCACGACGTCGCGCACGAACACACACGCTAAACGCACAACTACACTCACAATAAAAAGCTAACGGGAGACTTGTGCCCTTCACACTACACTACGGGGGTCGTCAATCGACTGCTCTAAAGGATGCCAAAAGCCTGTCTCCTGTCGGAAGGGGTGTTTTGCACGTCAAAAGACTGCACGCTCATCATTGACGGCGCCTCGACGTCACGCGCCTTCTGTTCCTGGATGTTCTTCCTCTTGGCGACCACCACCACGACAATGAGCGCCACCATACCCACAGCACCAAGCGTCGAAAGGACAATGATCAGCGGATCAGTGCCGTTCGATGTCTCCCCGGACTGGGTGTTCACCTTCTGGGCTTCGTCGTCCGCAGCTTGGCTGTCGGCGGTCTGCTCCGTGTTCGTCGACGGAGCAGCCGTGGTAGCTGCAGGCAGACCAGCCTTCTGCTGCGTCTGTTGCTGCGTCGAATCATCGTCGTTTGTAGCACTGTTGGTATCGGTGCTGCGGCTGCTGGTGATCTTGGACGTCTTCTTCGGTGACGGCGTGCTTTCAGGCTCGACGGTGCCGGTCAGGTTGAATAACTGCTGAATAATCTTGCTGTCATCGTCTCCGCTCGCGGATTCCAACTCCTGAGCGATTGTTGATTCAGGAGCAAAGGTCACAGGGGCGATAATTGATGGAGCAACGGTGGCAATCGGTGCAGTTATCGGAGGAGGGGTCGTGGTCGGAGCCGCAGTGGTAGACACAGGTGCAGTAGTTATCGGGGCGATAGTTGATGGAGCAACAGTGGCAATCGGTGCAGTCGTCGAAGGAGGGGACGTGGTCGGAGCCGCAGTGGTAGACACAGGAACAGTAGTGGGTAAGATCTCTTGCTGTTCAGGTGGTGGGGCAGTAGTGGCAGGAAAAGTAGTAGCAGGACGCACCGTGGTGGGGGAGGGCGTCTGCGTAGTAGGAGCTGGCGTTTGGGTCGGAGTCGGAGTCGGTGTCGACGAAGGGGTCGGAGCCTGAGTAGGCGGCGCCGTCGTAGGTACCGAAGTCGTTGGAGTCGGGCTTTTGGTCGTCGGTGCACTCTGTTGAGAAGTCTGTGACGACCCTCCGGACGGGAACTGGTTGGCGCCTTCCGTGCACGAGTCGGCCGTGAGCTCCACCGTGTCTTCAATCGAGTTGCCGTTCACGTCCGTCATCGAGATGGTCATACTCGTGAGGTCCGTCTGGGTCTGGCTAGCTCCGTCTAGTAAGTAGTAGTAGGCAGAGCCGAGCATGGTCGTGTCCTGGCCGTTGATCTGCAGGCTCTTGACGCCCGTCGCGACGTTCGTCGGCTGCACAGCTGTCCAGTAGTTGTTGCTGCCGCCCTTTAGGCAGTAGTTCACGTTGCCTGACACGGGGCAGTCCACGAATTTCCACTTCACGGTGTAACGCGCAGGCGTCGACCCCGTCAGAGCGGTGAATACCGTCGGCGACAGGTCGAGGTCGCCGTACGCGCATTCCGGACAGCGGTCGAGGATCTGCACCACGATAGACGTGGATTGGTCTGCGCACCGGTCGTCGGCGCACGACACCTCGGCACAGCGGCCGCAGTTCTGGAGGCCGTCCCATTGTTTGTCGTTCAGCGCGGCGTAGTCGGTCGTGGCGAAGTCGAGTGCCGACATCATGTTGCAGTTACCTGCACTGGACTGGCCCAACGTGTAGGCGGTACCGTCACCCGTGAAGTATTCGTCAGCATTGGCCACCGCCAAGATGGCCGCCGTAGCGAGCAAAGTGAACGCCTTCATCCTAAAAAATGAAAATGCTGTCAATGGAAAGGTCCGACGACGCGAATGTAGTCCGACGTCGAGTTTTTCAATTGCTCGACGGACGGCAAAAGCGGGAATGAGTGGAGGTCGACACGAAATGCACCGCTTGTCTTGCTAGAGAGCAGGCAGAGAGTGCCTGTCTGAGGTGTGAGGAAGAAGCGATCATAAGGCCGCCGGGGTGTCTTGGTCGGGCTGCGCGCTGCCCGGCTGGACAGGCTGAGCCCAGCTGGTGAGGCGGACCCATAGTGCCTGTCGATCGAACGCACCTGTCGGAACAGAAAGCGGACTCCCAGACGGCGCCCGCTCCGTACCGAAAAACGCTCGAGGGTGGTGTCGGTGGAGTTGCGGGCTCATCAGTCACGAGTCGTGACAAGCGCTGATAAACGCTGGAAGGAACCTGTCCAGCATGAAACAGTGCTTTCATCCATTGGCGCGCCATCGAAACCGAAGCCAAGGTCTTCAGAGGAAAATGTCTGGAAAACGCTTTCATGAACGCGATCGTCGGTGGGGCGATCGCTTTCGTGCCCCCCTCGACTGTCGAGTCGACTCGAGCGAGGTTTACCCACGCGGTGCCGAGTCCATGCGCAGTCACGACTGTCCATGTGGTGGCTCATTTCTTGGGGCACCGAGGACAAAACCGCCGGGCATGAGAGGAACAGCACTTGCTCCTCTCCGCTCTCTCCGAGCGTCAAGCATGCCATGCTGAGCATGGTGTCCGTTCGTGCGGTCTGAACTGAAGTTGTCAGGAAGGGGCACGATAACAATCCCGTCCCTCCCCAGCCGCTGCTTCCTTTGATTGACGTGACTGCTGGACGGACAGATGGATAAGCCACACCAGGTGGACAGCCACAAGGTCACCCCATCGGAGTGGCATGGTGTCCTCCATCTGCTGGCGCTGACACGCGCATGAAGTGTCGACAGGGAAGATTGCCGATCCAACACTTTCGTCATCGTGTGGCCATGAACTTCATGGCATGAAGACGAACACTTTAATGCGTCGTCTCCTCGTTCGGACTCGAGGTGAACAGTTGACAATCAATGATGACACTTATCTACGCTTCTTCCTACTGTATCAGAATGGTTGAGCCATGCAAGAGCACTAGGACTAAACTCATAGGTTTGTCCCCACACAGTAAATGTTCCTGCACGTTGCAGGTCGCTTACATGGGGCAGTTGGCAGTTCTGGTGCTGCCAGGGGTCCCCCCGGTGTTGGCGCTCGATGGGTCCTGCTGGGTCGTCTCGTTCTCGGTACTCGCAGAGTTGGAGCTCAGCTGGTCGTTTGGAGTCTCACCGTTCTCGGACGTGGAACCCGACTGCTGCTTGGTGGGAGGGGCGGTCGTAACAAGGGTCGACATCGAGTTCTCGATGTTGCCGTCCTCACTCGCCGTGTTCGATTCCTGCTCAGAACTCTGCTGAGATTCCTGGCCGGGGTTGCCATTATTGGAGGAGGTTGAGTCGTGCTCGTACGTCTGACTCGAGCTACCGCTATCCTTAGAGTTAGAGTCCTGCTGGGCAGTCTCAGTCTCGCCACCCACACTCGTAGATCCCGACTGCTGCGAAGCTGACGAAGCGGTAGCCGTGGTGGGGGCAGTCGTCGAAATAGGGAGCGTGGGTGAAGCCGTCGAGTAATCAAGCTCACTATCCACGCTTGACTCGTGCTGGGCAGTCTGAGACTCGCTGCCTTCACTCGTCGATCCCGATTGCTGTGAGCCCGATCCGGAGCTCATGGAAGGAGAAACCGTGGCGGGAGCATCCGGTGACTCGGTCGAATTACCGCTATCCACACTTGACATACCCGACTGATGCTGCTCAGTCTGGGTCTCGTCTCCCTCCGTCGAGGAACCCGATTGCTGAATGCTGGGGGTGATGGTCGGCACAGGAGCAATCGTCGGTGCCTGGGTCTCTTCGGCATTGCTCTCCGAACTAGGGCTCTGCTCAACACTCTGCTCTGGGTTGTCGCCACTCCCAGAGCTCGAGTCCTGCTGGGGAGCCTGGGTCACATCGTTTCCGCTCGCAGAGCTAGAATACTGCTTGATCTGATCTCCTCCAGTCGAAGAGTTCGAGTCTTGCTGGGTGACGTCGCCGCCATTAACAGACCCCATGTCCTGCTGAGCGGTCTGAGAGGCGTCGTCATCGCTTGCAGAATTCGTGTCCTGCTGAGTAGTCTGGGTCGTATCATCATCAGTGGACGAACCGGACTGCTGCGTGGTCGCTGTGGGGGCAGTGGTGGCAGGAGCATCCGTCGCCGTCGGCGCCATTGTCGTTGCCGTAGTTGCCGATGTGGTCGAGACAGGAGCAGAAGTCTGCTGCTCTTGCGACGGCGTAGCGGTAGTGGCAGTCGGAGTCGGCGTAGTCACGGTTGGCACCTTCGTCGGCGCCATTGTAGGAGTCCCAATCGTCGGCTTCGGCATGCTGGTGGGGGCAATCGTAGGTGACGACGTGTTGGTCCC